>PVJL010021601.1:0-10359 GCA_004026885.1 Lyroderma lyra | reverse complement strand
TTAAAGAAGTAGCTCCCCATGTACCATGGAATCACTGTTACATTCATAGTCAAACTCTTGTATCCAAGCCTCTTCCAAGTGAACTGAAAGATGTTCTTGATGAGGCTGTAAAAGTTGTAAATTTTGTTGTCACAACCACAAAACTCCAGACTGTTTAAAGGACTATGTGAGGAAATGAACAGCATTCGCAGCACATTACTTTTGCACATAGAGGTAAGGCAGCTACTTATGGCAAAGTACTTAAACAGATGTTTGAACTTAGACATGAAGCCCAGATATTTTTTGAAGACTATCATTTCCTTCTTGCTCCAAAGTTTCAGGACAGTGATTGGCTTCAAAGTCTTGCATATTTTTCTGATATTTTTCTAGAAATAAACAAACTCAACTTGGGACTTCAAAACACCGCAATCACTGCATTCAATGTAACCAACAAGATTGAGTCAATGATTAAAAAACTGGACTTTCGGAAATCCTGTATTGAAAGAAGTCACTCTGAAGGTTTTGAAACTCTGAGAATGACTTGCACCTATCCCAAAATGTGAAAGAGAATATTGTAAGTTACTTGGAAGGTCTTAAAATGACTTACCTCAACATGGAAAACAAAACAACTGGTTTGCAGATCCCTTCAATGAAGAATTTTTCAATGACATAAACTATCAATCAATGAAAAAGAACAGTTAATTCAACTTTCAACCAATTTTTTTTAAATTCTGATTTTAAAAGAAACCATCTTACCTACATTCTGGGTAGTTGTCAGTGAGGAATACGAACAGCTCAGTGAGAAGGCACTGTAATACCTCTTGCCATTTACTAATACTGAAATTTTTCTTCTTACACCTTCATAAAAAATAAGTACTGCAACAAGGTTAATATAAGTCCAAATTTAAGACTGTAACTTGCATCTTTTGAGCCTAATTTCAAGAAACTGAGGACATCAAAGCAAGCCTAACCATCTCACTAACATGTTTCAATTAGCTAGTGTTCTACATAACAATTTACAGACTTTTTAGATAACACAAATATTATCATTAATAATAAATTAAAAGTTTGTTAAATACTTGGTCATCATTATCAATATTTAACTGTTATGATATTGTCAAATTAAATCTGGTTTGTACTTTATTATAGTAATTTTTCTTTCCTAACATTACCTCATTTCCACTATTTTACATTTAGACAGGCACTGAACAAATGTGTCATAATTTAAAAACAGCTGTGTTTAAAAACAAGGGGTACAATTTATAGAAATTGGTTTCAAAGCATTGCACAAATGGAAAAAGTTTGGAAACCACTGGACTAGAGAATTAATGTGTTAGTTAAAATAAAACAAAATACTTGACAAAAAGGATCGTCTTATGTATAAGATTATCACTTTCTAGTCTGCTTACAATGGAAATAGGATACAAACTGACATTTTCTTTATGATGAAAAGTCAAATTATCTGGAAACAAAAATTAGTATTTGGACAGGATAATTTTCAGGGAAGGACGTGCCACAGGAGTGACTAAATGTTTGTACTATTAGTTATCTAAGAGCATTGAACTCCTGAAGAAAAATTTACCAGTACTCCTGAAGGTAGCATGTACAAAGAAAATTATGATGCATGCAATCAGGTGAATTAAATATTCTCACAGCATGAAGGACTTTTACAATAAAAATGGCATACAAATAATGAATATGCAAGTGAGTTATGATTTCAGGCTATCGTTTATATAATGTTAAGATCTGACACTATAGTGTAAGAAAATTTGCATTTTCCAGAATTCTGTATAAATGAAATTATACTGTTTGCACTCTTTCTGACTTCTTTCACACACCACAATAATTTTGAGATTTATTCACATTATTTTATGTATCAAAAACCCATTCCTTTTTATTTCTGAATAGTATATCATTATATAGCTCTACCATGATTTATTTATCCATTTGCCTGTTGATAAACTTTTGAATGTTTCAAAGATTTGACTTTATAAATAAAGATGTTATAAACATTTGTTGTATGGGTATATCCTTTCATTTTTTTCTTGGGTAAATACCTAGGAGTGAAGTGGCTCGATTATTCAGTAGGTATACATTTATTTTAAAAGCTACCAAAATATGTTCTGAAGTGATTTTCTATTACATATTCCCAACAGTACTGTATAAGAGTTTTGACTGTTCCATGTCTTTGACAATATTTGGTGTAGTCCAGCTTTATAATTTTATAATTCTAATAACTGTGTAGTGGTATGTCATTGTGATTATAATTTGTAGTTCCCTAATGGTTAATGGTGTTAAATATACTGTCATATGCATATTTACTATCTGTGTATCTCTTTGGTGAAGTATGTATTCTAGCCTTTCGTGCATTTGATAATTGAGCTATTAGGTTTTCATTATTTAATTTCGAAAGTTCTTTATCTACATTGTACATGTTCTTTTATAATATCTAATTTGTAAATATTTCCTCCCAGTTATGGCTTGCTTTTTTAAAAATTCTCTAAATGGTATCTTTTGAAGAGTTGAAGATCTTAATATTGATAAATTCTAATTTATCCATTTTTTTCTTTCCTGAATTATGCTTTTGGTTTATATATAATATATATTTCTCTAACCCAAGGTTATAGTAATTTTCTCCTGTATGCTTTCAGAAGTTTATAATTACAGGTTTTCTGTGTTAGGTTATGATGAGTCTTCTAATTTACAAATACACTGTGTATATTGATTTATTTAGGTCTTTTTTCTTTTGTCTCAGTAAAGTTATATAAATTTTAGTGTACAGACCACGAATATATTTTGACAAATTTACCTCTAAATATTTTATATTTTGATGTTATTGTAGATAACCTTTTTAATTTCAATCTGTGATTATTTGTTGCTACTACATAAAAATAAATTTGGATATTGAATTTGAATAATAAAAATTTGTTTAAGTCACTTACTAGTTTTAGTAGCTTTTTGGATACTTCATATGATTTTTTTGTGGGCAATCATCATCTGCAAATAGACAGTTTTACTTTTTGCTTTTCTATCTTTATGTCTTTTATTTCTTTTCATTGTCTTATTGCATTGGCTAAAACTTCCAGTAAAATATGAAATATAAGTAGGGCAAGCTAACATCTTTGTTTTGTTCTTGATCTTAGGGGAAATCATTTAGGCTTTCATGACTGTATGATGTCAGTTGTAGGATTTTCATAGATGAGCTTTATCATGTTGAGAAAAATCACTTCTACTCCTAATGTGTTGGAATAGATGTGAGATATTGTCCAAGGCTTTTGCTGCATCTACTCAGATGGTCATATGTTTTTTTCTCTTTAATTCCCTAAATGTGGTTGGTAAATTATGTTTCATTCAATCTGCATTTCTGGAATATATCCCAATTATTCATTATGTATCACCCTTCCAGATATGCTATGCTAAGTTTTTAAGGTGTTTGAGGATATGTTCTTGAGGAGTATTTGTAGGTTTCATTATTACAATTCTTTTGGTTTCAGAATAATACTGGCCTCAAAAATTGAGCTGGTAAGTATTCTAAACCCTTCAATTTTCTGGAATTGCTATTATTTCTTCCCTTAAATATTTGACAAAAGTCACTATTGTGATTATTATATACTTTACTTCTATTTCTACATCTGTTTTAAACTTCAAAATACATGATTATTGTTTTTGTTCTCTATAAGTTATTATTTTAAAAGATACATAATACAAAAATGCAAAATGGAAATAATGTAAAAATGGCATTATATTTACCCATATAATTACTTTTCTCATACCATCTATTCCTTTGGTGGATTAAGATTTCAAACTGGTATTATTTTACAAAGTGTTTAAGGACTGTCTGTAAAACTTCTTGTGTTGAAAGTCTGCCGCTGATGCATTCTTTTACATTTTCATGTCTGAAAAAGTCATAATTGCACATTTATTTGTCAGATATTTTTGTTTTTTCACAAAAGGAGATTTAAATGCAGTTGTAAAAATAATTCAAAGAGGTATTATGGACTCAATGCTTGATTACTCCCAAAATTTATCTATTGAGACATTTGAGAAGATTCAACACCTTTTCATGATAAAAAAAGAAGTACCTCTTAACAATTTAGGTATGAAAGAAACTTAAATCAATAAAAATCATAAATAAAATGTCCATGATTAACATTATATTCAATGTTGAAAAGTTTAAAGGTGGAAGTTTTTCTTTAAGATCCAGAGCAAGACTAGGATGCCCACTCTTTCTGCTTTTATTCAATATGGTACTGAAAATTCAAGCCAAGACAATTAGATAGGAAAGATACATTAAAAATATCTAAATCATTAAAAAATAAGTAAAATTGTCAGTGTTTCCAGATGACATGATTATATATGTAGAAAATATCAGACTCTACCAAGAAATAAAACTAACAGACAAATTCAGTAAAGTTGCAAGATACAAAAATCATGTGCTTTTATGTATAAACAATGAACTAGCCAACAAAAAATTTAAGAAAACAATCTCATTTATAATAGCCTATAAATAAAATTCTTAGAAATAAACTTAACTAAGGAAGTAAAAGACTTGTGCATGGAAAACTAGAAAACCACAGTGAAAGAAGTTGAAATAGACACAAACAAATGGAAACACATCCTGTGTTCATGGATTGGAGAACCTAATATTGTTAAAATGGCCATACTATCTGATTCAATGCAATTTCTATGAAAAACCCAATAAAATTTTTACAAAAATAGAAAAATCAATACTAAAATTCATAGAGAACCACAGAATTCCCTGAAAAACCAAAACAATTTTGAATAAAAAGAACAAAGCTACAGGGTTTATACTTCCTGACTTCAAAATATATTATAAAGCTATTGTAATTAAAACAATGTTACTGGCATAAACATAGACATGAAGATCAATGGAACAGAATAAGGAGCCCATAAATAAATCTATATATGCATGGTCAACTGATCTTCAAAAAGGTGTCAAAACTACACAATGGGAAAAAACAATCTCTTCAATAAATGATGGTGGGAAAATTAGATATCTATGTGCAAAATAATGCTTGACCCTTATATTACACCATATACAAAATTAACTCAAAACTGAATTAAAGATTTTATATAATACCTGAATCCATAAAACTCTTACAAAAAACAGAAAAATTTTCTTGACATTCATCTTAATTTTTTTTTTTTTTGGATAGGACACCAAAAACACATGCAAAATGACAAAATTAAGCAAATGAAACTACATCAAACTAAAAACCTCTAAACAGCAAAGGAAACAATCAACAGGGTGAAAATGCAACCTATGCATGGGGGGAAAACAATAGCAAACAAATGAATAAAGAATACATGGTGTGTATTTATACATTAGAATATTATTTGCCTTTAAAAAAGCAAGAAACCTTGCCAGTTGTGAGAACATGAATGACTCTGGATGGCACAGTAAAATAAGTCAGATAGAAAAAGAGAATTTAATGCATGATGTAGAATCTAAATAATAAAATGCTAATTTTATAGAAACAGAGAATAGAATGATGGTTGCCAATGGCTGACAGGATAGAAAAATGGGATAATGTAGGTCAAAGGGCACTAATTTTCAGTCATAAAAAGAAAAAAATCTGAAGATCACATGTATAGTGTTTGTGACTTAATAATACAAGTATTGCATACTTGAAAGTGGCTCAGAGTAGATCTTATGCATCCTCATCACACACACACACACACACACACACACACACACACACACACACACAGTTAACTGTTAACTATGACAGGTGATGGATGTGTTAAATAATTTGGTCTTGGTAATCATTCTATAATGTATGTGGATATGAAAGAATCACGTTGTACAACTTAAATATATACAATTATATTTGTCAATTGCTCCTCAATAAAGTTAAAAAATTATTAAAATATTTGAACTAAATGAAAATGAAAACATAACATGAAAATACGTGGAATGCAGCAAAAACAAAGGTTAAAGTGAAATTTGTAACATTAACTGTATATGAGGGGGAACCCTCAAAAAATCTGAAAAATCAGGAGGTTCATTGGTGGTCTAGTGACTAAGTTTTAATGCTTTCACTGCATGGCCTGTGTTCACCTTCTGGTCAGGGAACCAACCAAAAAAGAAAAAAGAAAGAAAGAAAACCAAAAAACCTGAAATTTATTTATAAAACATTGTGTATTTATTTTTACATTTTAAAACTTCAGTGATTTTTAATGTACATTCTGATGCAATACACCTATCAAGATGCTTTTTCCACTGCTTAAAACAGTTTTTGAATTCATCAATTTTGATGCCTTTTAGTGCTTCTGCCATTTTTTTTGTTTCACCTCTTCTTAAAATGTTTCCCTTTAAGAATTTTTTTCATCTGGGGAAACAAAACAAAATGTCAGTCAGGGTGAAATTGGGTGAATAGGGAGGGTGGGGCATGGGGGTTATCATGTTTTGGTCAAAAGTCGCTGAACACTCAGCATGATATGGGCAGATGCATTATCATGCTACACATTGTTCATGTAAATCACCCATCATGAAATGCATTGGAAAAGTCTTCAAAAAAATTTACTGAAGCTGAACACCCTCTCACAATAATGCCAGCTGGTTCGCTGATGCAAATGGCTTCCTAGAACACTCACCTAACAGGAAAAGCCTGTACTATAATGGGGTCACTTTCCACAAGATAAATCCAGGTTTTTGGGGGTCTCCTCTCAGTTAGAAAAAATATATATTTTAAATCAATGTTAGAAAAAGAAAAATATCTTAAATCAATAACCAAACTTTCCACATTAAGAAACTAGATGAAGATAAATCATTGAAGCCTAAAACATGCACAAGAAAAGGAACAACAAAAAATTAGATTTAAAAAAAATCAACAAAATTAAAATCAATGGAGGAAAAAAATTTTATTTTAGTTCTTTGAAAATATCAGAAAAATCAATAGAGAAAAATATTTTAAGTTAGTTCTTTGAAAATATCAGATAAACCTCTAGCCAGGATAACCAAGATATTAAAGTATAAGAAGAAAAAATACCAATATCAGAAATGAAAAAGGGATTCTCACCATTGATGCTATGGACATTAAGAAGATAATAAAAAATTGCTATATACAATTATTTCTCTACATATTTCTCTACTTAAATGAGATGAGCTATTTCAAATAAAGACACAAACTACCAAAACTCACACAGAACAAATGGATTACCCAAAGAGCCCTATATCTATTTTAAAAATTGGATTTATAATTAAGTACCTTACCCCAAAACACAATGCCCAGGTGGTTTAATTGTTGAATTCTACCAAAACATTTAAGGAAGAAATAGCAAAAATTCTCTTTAGATTCTTACTGAAAACTAGAAGCAAACACTTCCTTAATCATTCAATGAGGGTGAATTATCCTCATACCAAAACCAAATAGAAATATTACAAGAAAGAAAAACTACATACCAATATATCTCATGACTATAAGCATTAAAATACTGAATCAAAGATAGGAAATCAAATTCAACATATGTAAAAATAATTATACACCACAGTCAAGAGGTATTTATTTCAGATACCCACGGCTGCTTCAACCTTCAAAAATCAATGTAATATTATAGAAGAAAATTCATATGAGTGTATCAAGTAACACTGCAAAAGCATTTAATAAAACCCAAAACCCATTCATGAGAAAAACTCTCAGTGGGCTAGGAATGGTGAGGACCTACTTTTTCAAACTTGATAAAGAAAATCAACGACAGCAACAAAAATCCTAAAGCTAACATACTTAATCATGAGAGAATGGATACTTTCCTGTTCAAATGATCTGGTGGATACATGATACTATGCATTTGTCAAAACTCATAGTGTTTTATAGCATGAAGAGTAAAACTTAATGTTCGCAAACATAAAAATTAATTTAGGAAGTTGTGGAATCAAGAAAGGAATGCAGAATGTGACAAAATAATCTAATTACTACAGATATATAAAGCAATTTACTGAAGGAAACAGTGAACAAAAGACATGACATAAAATTCTTGGGAATAAATGTAAAAATAACAAAGTAAAAAAAATTTCAAAAAACTTACCAACAGGAGGGGGGAAAACAATAAATATCATTACATACATCAAAACATTAAGGAATAATTAAGAAAATTCACATATAAACTTGTCAAAAATTTTACATTTAAACTTGTATCAACACCTTAAAAGAACACAAACTACCACACATCACTCAAAATAAAATAGAAAAGTTGAATAAAAATTAATTGTTACTTAAAAATTTTCCCAAAAGAAATCTCCAGGTCTGATGGTTTCACTGAAGAATTCTATCAAACATTTAAAAATTAATACCAAGTCTGTATATTTCTTCTAGGATAAAGAAATAAACACTTTAAGGAAAATGAAATAGCTCACACTTTCTCACCAAGCTTCTGCCAGAAGGATGTGCACCCTTTAGGTAACCATGACTTGCACTTTCCCATGTGACAGCCATTTACATGCCTTCTGAGGTTGCTTTTCGGCAGCTTTCCATTTTTGCTCTCCTGCCTATATAAGGGGATGGGACTCTCCAGGAGGGAGCTATGAGGTATAAGCTATGAGCTATGAGTTATGAGTTATGGGCTATTGAGAGAGAACTCCCAGATGCCATTTTGTTGCTGTTCCACTTCTGGAATAAAGCCTATCTTTAAGTTGCCTGTGGTTCCTCATTTTTTCTTCAGTCTGACCAGATCCATACAAACCTCCCTGGAATCAGTCACTTGCAATACACACTTTCCATTTTATTTCATTATAGCCAATATCTTGATACAAAAATTAGAAGTAAAAAAAAAAAAGAAAAAATACAGATTATCTCCTAAAAATAATGCAAAAATTCCTACAACATATTAGCAAAAAAAGCTCAGCAATATATAAACAAAATTATACACTGCAGCCAAGTGGAATTTATTTTAGGATGCAAAGGATGGTTCTATATTGGAAAAATCAATGACCGTAGAGGGAGGATCCAAATAGTGGAGTAGATAAATGCTGTACTTGCCTCCTCTGGTAAGGATATTAAAATTACCACTAAATTATAGAACAATCAACCTGGAGAACCATCTGAAGTCTAGCTGAAAAGAAGTTTTATAACTAAGGATATAAAGAAGCAACATCAAGACTGGTAAAGGGGACGGACACATGGAATGGACTGGCCCCACATCTGCAGTGGTGACTGAGAATTGAAGGGAATATCTCAGTCTCAAAGGCCTCCTGCCCCCAGAGGATGTACCACAGCATGACACTTGGGCTATTCAGCTCAGAGTACCAGTGGCAGGATGAGGAGTCCCCACAAGTGGCAACAAAAAAGGGGGTGATTTGGACCACCTTGGTGAGACATAAGGCTTTGGGAAACCAAGATGTCCTCATAAGGGGCCCACACACAGATTCACTTGCTCACAGGCACTCACTCACCCTGGGCTCCAGCAGAGGGACACTGACTAAGGAGGCATCAGAGACATACATGGATAGACTGAGTTGTGTGGCTTCAGGGCAAGGACTGAAGGGATAGTAAACACTTTTCCTGTGTAGAATCTTCCTTTCATACAGCATCTAGGAATGTACCATCTTTACTATGTTGAGCCCTCCCCAACATGGCTAAATCTAAATCCGCATTGGACTGGTGATGTCTGCTCAATCTATTGTGGTGACACCCCACACAAATTGCCCAACATGGGATTGCCCAATACTTTCCTGGAGAATAGCCAGCCCTGCCTGCATTGCATTCTTTATTGGACAACTTTTAGAGATCCATGAACTCCAGGTAGGTGGCAGCTAGCCTTGGTGTGCTCTGAAACTTTTGTCGAGTAGCTCCAGGCTCAGCACTGGCACCAAGTCAGGCTCTAACCTAGTGAACACCACTGGTCCCACCCTGGTGACTTCCCAAGATCCCCGCATCACCCAACTCAAATACCCCATGAGGCTTTATTGGTGGCTGAGCCTCACAGAAGCTGGAGAACAGCAGCAGGCCTAGGACGTTCTGAGTTTTTGGTGGCGTTACTCCAGGCCTGATACTGGTGGCACCTGTCCTTGGTTCACAGCATGGCCTTTCCAACACTGAGCCTGCTGAATTTTAGAGGTGAACATCCTAGAGCAGATCCTTCCCTTTCCCCCTTTCTCCTTTTCCTCCCCTCTTCTTCCTCCTCCTCCAACTCCTTCTTCCTTCTTCTTCTTCTTCTTCTTCCTTCTTCCTCCTTCCTCCTTCCTCCCTCCTCCCTCCTCCCTCCTCCCTCCCCCCACTCCTCCTCTCCTCTTCCTCCTCTTCTTCTTCTCTTCTTCTTTCTTTCTTCCTTTCTTTCTTTCCTTCTTTCTTTCTTTCTTTCTTTCTTTCTTTCTTTCTTTCTTTCTTTCTTTCTTTCTTTCTTTCTTTCTTTCTTTCCTTC
>PVJL010021600.1:0-10353 GCA_004026885.1 Lyroderma lyra | reverse complement strand
GCACACACACACGCACACACACGCACACCCATGGTGAAAGTAAACACGTCTAGCTCAAAATGAGAGCAAAAGTCGTATCTCGATTCAGACTTCATTTCCAGAAATTCTTCTTTTAACTCCAAAGACACCACGCCTTCGGTTCTGTGCATGCGTTAGTCACCACGCACGTGACACCGGAAGCATGGCTTCTGATGGAGCAAATCTCGACGGGGTGTTTCTTTGTGTCCTGTTGTCTTGATTCCCAGTCACGGTGTTCTGTTTCCTTCTATACTGGCCGCCTTGGATTGGTGTTGGCATTGTGTTTTCAAATTCATTTGCAGGTGTAACTTGAGGGTCATAATGATGTCACTTTTCTCTAGAGATGCGTCTGTCTGTCAAGCAACTGGGGGCACTTCTGATCTGAAGCCACTTAAATGCAAGTTCAGGTTCAAGCGCCCAGGCACAGTCAGGCGACTCTGCCCGCTGGCTGACTGACAGCAGCCCAGGCTCCCCGTACGTGGGCGGGGGGGACCAGCTTAAAGTGGGTGATGATTCTCAAGGCACCTGCCTTGGAAATGTCCTTGAACTTGACTTGACCTACTTGCCCTGCTAAGATGCTAAAACAGCAGCTCACCTTCATGGCAATTTATTTCTTCCAGGTCCTCAAATGTCCTTGAGACCAAAATGATTTGATTTTCAAACTTTTGTCCTTGGGATCTTGGTCTCTCCTCTTTGTTTTAGCCCTGTGCTTCCTCACTATTTGGTTGGCACTTAGATATACGTATTTTTAAGGTTTTTAAAAACCTCATCACTTTATAAGAAAGTTGATCTGAACTACCTGCCCCATCATCTCCAGAAACAGAAGTCTTGGCTACCCCACCGTGAAACCTTAATTCGAGTCTCCACCATTCCCCATCAGGAACACTAAAATGGCTTTGCAGTTAAAGGTCTTTCAACC
Organism: Lyroderma lyra; assembly: GCA_004026885.1. Taxonomy (NCBI): domain Eukaryota; kingdom Metazoa; phylum Chordata; class Mammalia; order Chiroptera; family Megadermatidae; genus Lyroderma; species Lyroderma lyra. Next base: position 9,416 of record PVJL010021600.1, on the reverse strand, counting down.
AGCCTGTCCTCTAACCAAGCCCAACGTCGTGCGCCAGGTTGATGATCTCACAACTACCCTGAGGGCTCTATCCCCATCTCCTCTCAGAGATGGTGCAGATGACTCGTGGAGACGCTGGTCATTTTCTCAGCTGGTGGCAGTGGAGCAGGCATGGGCGCCCGGGCCGTCTGACCCAGAGACCTGCTCCCCATCCCCTGCCTCCCTGGGTACCACTCCCCTGTGACTGCATCCTGGCAGCTGGGAGGCCAGGACTGTGCCTTTCTCCTCACTAGGCCAACTCCCTGATCTCACACAGAGTAAGAGCGCGAAGAACATGCACAAAGCACTCGTGCGAGTGTGTGACTAACCACATACGTGTCCCCATGTCTCAGCACTCGGGACTCTGCTCAGGAGCCAGACACGGGATGTAACCAGGAGTCTGAATTCGCCACAGTGGGACAGACCTGTGACGGATTCGGGGTCCTGCGTGTGTACTTGTGCGTGTGGACTGACTTTCATCATCTCTCCGATTTGCTGTGTGCGCCCAACTTTCCGTAATGCTGTCGACGAACTTAGCAACAGAGAAAAGTTTATAATACACAGTAAGACTGACCCGATGTCACTTCTTAACTCCGTAGGTCAACTACAACTCCTCCAAATACAAAAATGAGTTTGCCCCAAATGGGTTTATGTGGAATTAGAGGTCATTCACACCTTTGTGTTTCGTGCCTTTTGGTCATCTCTTCTGTCTTTATCTCCAACCCACGTTACCATCGGCCTTTTAAAGTCACGCTTTGGGAGCAGAGCGTCTGCATGCACCAATACAACGGAGAAAACGGCAAGAGGCGGTCATGAGGGGACAGTCCCCTGGCTCATGGGCACGATCAGATGAGCACTGAAGAGACGGCAGTCTCCGTCACCTGCTTCCCGAGAGCCCCATCTCCAGGCGAAGGGCAGCTGCCCGATCGCACCAACTGCGACCTGCCGTTCAGACAAGCCGGCGCCGTGCAGTTCCTGTGACAGCGCCGCGCCCCTGCCCCGACACGAGGACCCGGGTCCCCAGTGTCCCGCCCAGCACCCTGCCCCACAGCGTGCTTGTCACACGCCCGTCAGGCTTTGCGGGTTGGTGGTTGGTGATGGCTCTCTTCACCGATGCTTGTCAGCTGGGGGCTCCGGGCCGCCTTCTCCCTGGGGGTGGCCCCTCCGTGCAAGCAACAGAGCCCCGACTTGTTTTGATCCCACGCGCTGGGCAAACAGGAGGAAGGCCACCCACTCCAGCCCGAGAAAACGGAGCTGGCCAATTAAAATGCTCAGCACTTGATTAAAATGGTCCCATTATGAGGACACCGTATTGCAAGTTCGCACGGCACAAAGGTGCAGCACCAAACGCCCTCTGGGCCGAGCGCCCCACGGAAGCGCGTTGGAAGTGAGCGCCGAATAAACAGCCCCGGCCGGCCGCGCGCGCTGGATGGCGCGGCCCTTTGTGCAGGCGGCCCCCGCCTTGGCCTGCCGAAGGGACAGCTCTGTGGGCTGCTGCCGAAGGGACAGCTCTGTGGCCGCTTTTTCCCTTTCCAGAGGGAAGAAAAGATTTGAGTTGGCTTCGCTCCCATTAGCACAACGAGCTGGAGACAGGCCATCTGTCACAGCTGCTGCTAGCTTTAACTGCCACTCTAATTGACAATGAACCCAGAGACCTGTGATAATTGTGGCCGCTCAGTGAGCTCGGCAGGTAACGTCTGCCTTCCAGGCCCCATCGGGCCCCATCTGTGCCCCTGCCCAGTGCCTCCTCTGGGGACACCGCTCTTGGGGAGGTGGCACAGTGCAAGCCCTGCCCAGGTCTCACCTCCTCTGGGGACACTGCCCTCGGGGAGGTGGCACAGCACAGCCCAGCCCGGGTCTCACCTCCTCGGGGAGGCTCTGCGGGGCCGGGGGCTGGCCGGCCCGCGGTGTCAGAAAGCCTCCTCCAACGTGTCGTGAGACGGGGATCCCCTCGCCAGGTGTCCCTTACATCTGCCATCCGGCCCGAGCTGTTTGGGGGCATCTGCAGCCACTGCCTTTGCTGGGACTTGCTTGGTAAGGAATGCTGATTTCCAGGCGTTTACTTGACCGATATGTTTTGGACAATTTCCCTTATTTTTATTTTTTTTTTCTCTTAAAGTCCGGGTTTCTTGAAAGCAGGGAAACTGGAGGCTGACCTGAAACTCAGGGCGAGGGCAGTGAAGAGGGTGTGGGCCCCCGTGTGTGTGCCTTGTGGGCTGGAGCCGCACGCCCACTCACAGGGTGGACAAGCTATGGCGGAAACCATCCGAACCGTGCGGCCGGACGTGGCGTCCAGAGATATCTCCTTTACACTTGATTTTACAGCTTAAAACCACTTGTGTTCTTGGAAGCCATCAGGATTGTCCCTTGGGCTCAGAGACTGTGGCCCTGCTGACCTTACTTTCCAAACTTCTTGGTGACGCAGGGGTGACCTGCTTTGATGGCCTTGGCCTGGTATCGGTGGCAGGATGGCCCATCCTCTGTGTGTGGAAGGTGTCCCTGCCCACTGACAGGTGAGTGTGTCCAGGGCCTTTGCTTCCTGGTCCAGGCAGGAGGGACCCCGTGAAGGTCTCCATCCACCTCAGCTGCTATCTGACGGCTTCATTTGGGAAGAAACGTTAAACCCGATTACGGAGAGAGCCCTTCAGACTGTTTTTGCTCTGGGGGCCCGAAGCGATTATTAAGCACAGACCCAGAGGGGCAGGTGCTCGCCTGGTCTCACTGGGGGGGAAAACTAAGGCCGAGGGACCTCAGGGGATCTCGGGCAGGCAGCCGCCAGGAGATACGTGTGAGAAAACAAAGAAACAAAATGACAGCCCCAGGGTTCAGGCTCTGGCGCTCCCTCGGGGCTGGTGACGACACATCTGGGAGGCTTGCTGAAAAGGCAGTCTCGCCTTCACAGGACATGTTCAATCGACCCATCACGCGGAGGCGCCCAGAGTCCGTGCTCCCCGCCAGCTCCCCGGTGAGCTCCCTGCTGCAAGACCAGTCCAGCCCTCGAAGGGGGGGCTGTGGAGTAGGGACGGAAGCTAGAGAGAAGAGGGGAGCCCCTGAGAGCCCGAGGGGCACACACGACAGGCCAGGAGGGCAGCATGGTCGCACACTGGTCGTGGGAAGAAATCAGAGCTGAACCTGGGGTGCCAGCTCAACTGATTGGCACTGGGCATGAGGTGATGTTTGAAGGCAGCGGTCCCCAACCCCGGGGCCACACACTGGTACCGGCTGGTGGCCTGTTAGGAACCGAGCTGCACAGCTGGAGGTGAATGACCGGCGAGGGAGCAAAGCTTCATCTGTACTTACAGCGGCTGCCCATCACTCACTTCACCTCCTGAGCGCAGGCTCCTATCAGATCAGTGCCTGAGCCCCACTTCCTGTCAATCACTGCCTGAGCACCGCCTCCTGTCAATCATCGCCTGAGCCCTGACTCCTGTCAGTTGGGTGACCTGAGCCCCGCCTCTTGACAGATCAGCGCCTGAGCCCCACTTCCTGTCAATCACCGCCTGAGCACTGCCTCCTGTCAATCACCGCCTGAGCACCGCCTCCTCTCAGATCAGCGCCTGAGTGCCACCTCCTGTCAGATCAGCGCCTGAGCACCGCCCCCTGTCGGATTAGTGCCTGAGCTCCGCCTCCTGTCAATCACCGCCTGAGCCCCGCCCCCTGTCAGATCAGCTGCATCAGATTCTCACAGGAGCGCGAACCCTACTGTGAACAGCGCCTGCGCACGGGGGTATCTGGGCTGCGGCTCCTTATGAGAACCCGATGCCTGAGGGTCTGAGGTGGGGCTGAGGCGGTGATGCCAGCGCTGGGCAGCGGCTGCAAACACAGACGGACGTCAGCAGGGAGCTCTGACCGCACAGAGACCGTCATCCATCAAATCCTCGCAGACGCACATCTAAACTCAAGCTCGGGGCTCCCCCGATTCGGCCTCGCAGTGAGTAGTATAATTCCTTATATATTACAACGCAACAACAATAGGAATAAAGTGCACAATAAACGTGATGTGTTTGAGTGGTCCCCAAACCTTCCCCTCCCCATACTGTCCATAGAAAATCTGTCTTCCCTGACACATGTCCCTGGTCCCCAAAAGGTTGGGGACATTTTGGGGACCGCTGGTCTAAGGGACAGGGTCTTCTGAGCAGACTGACCATGTGAGGATGGGCCCAGTGGCTGGAAGAAATAAATGGAGGAAACACAGGGAGGGAGCCCTGGGGGGTGTCAGGGGCTGGGTCCCGTGTGGCACTGAGTCCCCCACAAAACTTCTGGCATTTTCCTGAGTTCATTCTGTGTATATGAAGCCCCCCCCCCATTATAATAAACAGTCCCTCTTCTTTAGGGTCTCATCCTTTGCACACCTTCCCGGTAGCAGAAAAGCGGCCAGGTTGGATCAGCTGTCCTCTTGCCGGGACTCACATTTTACGTCACCTTATTGGGGACGCCAGTTCTCATTAGGGCTGTAAGTGTCATGGTCGTGAACGCTCTTCATAATATGTTTAGACCCTGAGCTCTAAAGCATATTGAATGGTTCTTGGTGGCCTCTTTGTCACTGAATCTACAACGTGAAGGCTCGCCCATTTCCGTGAGCTGGAGCCAGTGGTACAGCCAGGAAATGAGCTTGTCCCCGTCCCTGCAGAGGACACGGCTGGCTCAGCTGTGGGAAGGAGGGACTTGAGAGGCCCCAGACTTCTTTGCCTGGGTTTGCTCCTGGCTTCTGATGCATTTTCCAGGTCCTGTCCTCTCCGTGACCTGTAAGGACCTCTGCTTACGTCTTGCAGTGAAGGTATTTAAACTCACCTTTCTTTGTTTTTGCAACAATTTCAGGTACCAGAGGGGACCGCAGGGGTCTCTGCACCATGCCTTCACCAGGTGACTGTCCCCAGCATCACACCTGACCCGAGGCCAGGGGAGAAACACGAGGACAGAGCTCCACGCTGCGTGGGGACCCGTTTGGGAGGATCCTGAACGAATATAAAAAAGTTACACTTCTTCCCTGAAGTTTTTCTTTTTCTGTACTTATTTGTCTGCAAACTTTTCTTGTGAATCAGGAGCTCTGCAAATACCCTTCTCAGCCCGGATGACTTTATTAAACTGGCAAATTTGAAATTTGGGGGAGATCGAGGATGGACGTTGGACTTCAGGCCTGGCCTCTGGGTCGCCTGGTCCGGGTACAACTGGCTCAAGAATCAATCCTTACCTTTGTTTACACTTTCGGGGTGTGTGTGTAAGTCAGTGTAAGTGTGGCCTGAGGTGGTGTGTACTGTGCTGCGAGCTGCTCTCTCACGTTAAAGTTATTGCACATGTGTCCCCAGGTTTCTATTAACACCTTGCATCCTGATTGTAATGGCTACACAGTGCTCCTGGTTCTCTCGTGTGCCTACCTCATCACTTACGCAAGGAATTCCTCCTGTGCTTTGTGCTACTTTGTTTCCATTGCTTTGCACATTCTACTATGGAGATCTTAGCCTTACATCTGAATGTTTCCTTAAACAATTTGATTTAGAATTATTGCACCAAACATTTATATTTTACCACACATTGCCTAGGGTGTGTCATCAGTAAAACTATTAAGGAGGATTTTAATATAAGAAGGATTTGTTGGACATCTGTGATTTGGAGAATATCCTCATATGTTTTGAAACATACCAAACAAAATGTGAGACACAAACTTATTTTAGTGATTTATAACTGAATTAAGGAAGTCTATATATTTTCACATACAGGTGATTTTTTCCTCATTTATGCATATATTATTAGGGGTACTTGAGTTGCACCAAATTGCCTCAATGGATTCAAGACACACAATGGATTCAAGAATGCATGAGCCTCCACCTTAAATGGCCGTAGTGACACCCTCCTCGGTGTCATTTCTTTCATGACATCCTTCCAGTGTCACTGTGGTGTGCTTATGCTTTACTGCCAATATGACAGTCCTCCTGCGAGATGGCCATGCCCTGAAGGGCAGAGACAAGTGTACACTCACCTGTCTGGTGCACAGCTCACTGTCAAAGACAAATCGAGGACGTGACACGTGTTTACTGAACTAGATCAAAGAGTGAGAGTCTTCTGGGAAGACTTGGAAGGGAGATGGGATTTCTCAGGGGACCTGAGAACAGAAAGCATAAAAGGGAAAATATAAAGTCCATAGTTTTAGGGAAGAACATACTTCCTCTAATTCTCTGACTTCGGCCCAAAGCGACAAGAAGACACTAGGCCATCGCGAACGCTGGTGGACGCGCACTGAGGCTCCGGTACGCCCACGAAGGCGTGAGAGTCGGGGCTTCCTGGTTTCCGAGGGGACGGTACGCGGTCCCAGGAATACATTTAAGGAAAGACGATGGGTCACCCCTCTTCACCTACGAAAGGACTGCTTAGAACTGCCCTTGGAGTGGCCCTTGTTAGGGAAAGGCTGCTAGTTGGGGAAATGCTGTCAGAACACTGAAGCAGCATTTATGGGCCTGAAATCCCGAAGCTTCCCCGCGCCAGGATCTCCCGGAGATCTCCGGGAGAGAGATGGGCCGGTCCCGGGTCCGGGTACCGGGAAGAGTTCTGTCCCTGGGAATCCGTCCAGGCTCGTGTTTCTTAGCTTGTGTTTTGGGCGACGTCTGGCTGCACCCGCCTTCTACCCATTAGCCCGGCACTGCTGCTGGGACCGGCCAGCAGGCCGAAGCGATTCCCAGGTGCCTCTTCAGCTCGAACTGGACTTCGTCTCTGGTGTCCCACCAGTATTTCCGGGAATGTCTTCTTGGGGGCGTTCAGGGCCCACCCTGGGGACGGGGGATCACGGCGCCCGTTTCATGCGGAAGTGTCTCCGGGTTTGGTTATGGGTGGGTCGCCGACAGGCCCGCCACCCAGATCGCCGAGGGCAGCGGCGGGGCTGCTCTGGAGAGGCCCCCAAGCCCCCGCGCGCATCAGAGGGGAAAGAACGCCAGCACCGCGCCGCGGGGCCGGGGCCGACGACCGGCCTCCCTCCCGCGGGTGCTGGCGGCTCTCGTGTGGCAGGGACGACGCGAGGGAGAGCGTTAAGCTTCCTCGTAGAACGTGTCATAGCCACCGTGACACTGTGCTCGCCGGTGACAAGCCACGAGCCCACCCTCCTCCTTAGCAGGAGACACAGACGCAGACGGGCACGCGAGAGAGTCGCAGGGAAGCCCCGTCCCAACGGGTCCGATGGTCCGTGTGCAGCCGGCGACACCCCACACGGTGGACAGCCCGTAGCCACGGGCGGTCCAGCAGGTGGCAATCGGCAAGGCTGCGACGCCCGTGGGACTAACGCTCGTCTGTGCAAAAGTGGCCGTCACTCCCTCTGACCCGCCGTTAGGAAAACGAAGCTGAGGAAAGCGGGGGGCACAGCTGTGACCTGCGGCATGGGGGCTCTTGCAGGGACCTCTGGAAGCTGCCACCCACGGGAGGACACGTGGGGGCCGAGGATTCCGCTGGCTCCCCTGCACGTCCCGCCCTCCGTCCCCCCCGTCCCCCCCGTCCCCGGCACCCCCACGCCTCTGCGTCCGTCCGTCCGAGTGGATCTGCGACCCCGGGCTCCCTCCCGACCTGAGGGGAGTCGTGTGGGTCTGGGGCGTCATCCTCACTTCTCTAATGAGGAGCCATGTGACGTGGATCAGCTGTCAATGTCACGACCCCCAGAACTGGAACAGTGGTGGCATCAGAGATCATTATGGAATTAAATGAGACACTCTGCCTGGGAAGTGGCGCCCTTACGTCCTTCCCCCCCGCCCCTGCCGGGGCCGAGGCTCTGCTCTCCTGTCCCCTCAGATGGGTCTGTCACCTTCACATGGCTGGTCCCTCCCCCTGTCTGCACCCCCACCCGGTGGCCCCCACTTCCTGCTGGTTCTCTGGGCCTCAGGTTACTGCTTCCTCACTGAAGGGCCTTCTCGGGCCTCCCTGACTGCTCACGTGTCACTTCATTCTCTCGGACGTCCCCACGCTTCTTGGAGCCCACGTCCTGGGTGCCCTTTCCCACATAATTCCCGGAGGCTGCAGGCTCCTGAGGGGGCGTCCATTCCTCAGACCCCCACCGGGCGGTGAGCACCGGTCATCGGGGACATTACGGAGCAGCTTACAAATCAATGGTCCCATGAACAACCTTATGAGTAATGCTCCCCCCACCCCACTCAAACCATTTCCTGGAGGAGGGAACTCCGGGCCCGCACCCCAGCCGCTCCTCCCCCGCCCCCCAAGGCAGGCAGTGCCGGTGGTGCCCCAGCAGGACCCGCCTGGGGCACTGAGCACCCGTGCACAGGTGACGCGTTATGGAACTGCACATCCGAGGTTACACGAGGTCGGACAACTAACTCCGCGAACTCATCCTAGAAAACGTGCTGCACCCCTCACTGCCGAGTGGTCACCTTCCAAGGACCCCCCTGGGGGAGCTGTGCCCCGACGCCAGTGCCCAGTCCACCCTTCAGAGCAGTTCTGGAATGGCCATCACAGCTGACGTTGTACCTTGTGAGGGTTAGGACACCGCACCGAGGTGTTTGCACAGGGCTGTCACCATAAGCGCACGGTGCCCAGCTCACGAACTTAATGATCAGATTTTGGGGACGACGACAGCTCTGAGGGCCACTCCAGAAAAAGCATTCCAGAACTGCTCTGAAGGGCGGAGGAGCCCAGCTTCCCCCGGGGAGTCCTTCGAAGGTGACCGTGGTGACACTCAGCAGTGAGGTTAGAGCACGTTTCCGAGGACAAGTGTCCGGCCTCATATACTGTCACTAGCGCACGTCAGCCAATACATTTGATTCAGATAAGGAGGGATCAGCAGGAAGGGCGTGGGGCTGCGACCTCGGGAAGACGACCGGGGAGGCGGTGCCATCGGGTCACAGTCTCGAACGGGGACTTAGCCTGCACGCAACGTTGTCGAGAAAATGGCACAAACCAGAAGCACTTCAGAAGCTCTGGTGGCAAACTGGGCTTTCGGTGACCGTGGATCAAGGTGGCGCCCTCTACGAGGACAGGGACGTTCAAGTGAGCACGTGAATTGATGACGGGATGGTGAAAGGCGAAAAACTGGGGAAGTCACGGGTGAAAACGGGACGAGCAATCCAAGTGGGTTGGACACGGACAGAAGCCGAAGGGACTGAGACGCAGAGGGGGGCCCAGGCGCGCGGCCCCAGAGCAGCCCAGAGCCCGCGACACTCAGACAGAGGCTGTCGCCTCGGGGCTCTGCCTCACGGTCTGACAGACCCCACGGACAGCAGCACCTCACTACGCACCGTTAGCTGGTTCCGAGAGGCGCGGTGAGCTCCCAACCTGACCGGTACCAAACTAATGTCCCCAAGAGGGAAAGACAGTGAGTCACGAGGCGATCGACACCAACAGGTTCTAGCTCGAGCATCGGGAACCCAGCAAATGATGAGGCCCAGGGCAGCATCTTGGGCCAAAATGGG
>PVJL010021599.1:0-10356 GCA_004026885.1 Lyroderma lyra | reverse complement strand
AATGGCCAGTATAGGTACTCCTAGCAGACCCCAAACTAGTCACCACAGACAGCCTCAGCAGACACCCATCCAGTGCACAACAGAGTCCCCAGCGCAGACCTCCAATGTGGTCAGAAAAGAGAACCCAGGCATACACGAGAAAATCAGACACAGCGGCAGACCCAATTCCTGACCAGGACAGGACCCATGCAGAATCCAAATGTGACTGAGAACAGAGAACATCAGCCATTTCCCTACCTACCTAGCAGAGAGCTCAGACTGACCTCAGCCCGACCACAATAGACATCATTGACTGACGTGAAAATTGACCAACCGAGACCTCCAGCAGAAACTCAACATGACAAGCACAGGTACACCTGCAGACCTGGAACCTGACATGACATGACACACAACTGAATCCCAACCAGACAAGCACAGTATGCAGCAGTCCATATAATCTGATGAGAAGAGATACCCCAGAGTGTCTTCTAACACACCAGAGCAGATACCTCAACAAAAAAACCCAATGTGACCAGGCGCAATTTCTCCAGCACATCCCCTTTCCACCCTGCATGGGGAAGCTTGAAAGAGCCCTCAAATGACCAGCATAAACAATTTCTGGCAGACCCCCAATCTGACCATCACAAACATCCCCAGCCCATAGAGAATCTGGCTATCACAGATGGCCACAGAAACCTCCACACCTTACCAGAGCAGAGCTTTTAGGGTCACATGATATCAGAAGTAAGAAACCAGCAGAACCCCAACATCACGAGGAACGTCTCCAGGCATATTCCAAATGTGACTGCAAATGGATACTTTTAGCAAACCTTCAAGCTGACCATCAAGATTTCCTTAGGCAGACCTTCAACCTGATCAGTACAGAAGCCTCATGAATATCTCCAACCTGACCAGCACAGATTCCCCATCACACCCCAAGGATACTCAGGTAGAAACCAAAGCAGATTCCAAACGTGACTGCCCAAAGAGACTGACAGCTGAATCAAAACCTGCTCAGCACAGGACCCCCAACTTACTGGAGCATTCTTCAACAGAGGGACCCCCACAAACTTCAAACTTGACCAATACAAAGTACTCAGGGAGAAACTCATCATGAAAAGCGAAAACAAACAAACAAAGAGAAAAAAGAATCACCAGCCGTTCTGGAACATTACCGAGATGGAGACCCTCAACAGACACCCAATTTGATAAGTTCAGTACACAGCAGTCCATTAAACAGACCAGCAGAGAGATCCCAGTAAATCTTTAAGCCCAGCAGCACAGATATATCAAGCATTTTCTCAACTTGACCAAGGTTCCAAATCTCCAGGGGTTTTCAATCCTAAGAACCACAGGTAGCACTGACTGAAACAAAAAATGACATGCCTAGAGAGGCCTGGCAGACCCAAAATGTGACCAAAACAGAGAGGTTACACTGTTCTCGAATGGGACAATCCCAGGGAGTCCCAGCAGAACTCCAACCTGATCAGAATGGAACAGAGAATGCAGACCTTTAAGGTGACCAGAGTAAAGACTCTATGCATAAACAAGAGCAGCAGAAAGACACCAACAGTCTTCAAACCAGACCAGGAGAGTCACTTGGCATATTCCAAATGTGACAGGGAACAGAGAAACTCAGCAGACACCTAAGCTGACCAACACAGAGCCCCAAGCTGATTTCTAACATGACAAGAATACAGACCCCAGGGAGACCCCCAAACTGACCTGCAAATAGACCCATGGTGAACTCCCAACCAGGCTGGATGAAAAGACTCTGAGCAGGCATCCAAACGAACAGCACAAAAAACCAAACGTGATTTCACTCACAACCACAGAGACAGCAAAAGGACCTCAACCTGAGCAGTCCACAGACTCTCCACAGACCTCAAGCCTGTAGAGAACAGAGAATATCAGTACAACTCCAAAGTAATCCATGCAGAAGCTCTCAGAACACCTCAACTTGATGAAAACAGAAACCCCAAGAAAAATAGCAATATATCCAGCACAGAGACCCCGATGGATCTCAACTTGACTAGAGCATAGGGACCCTTGGAAACCTACCACCTTGTTTGAAAACAGACCCCCCAGGAGACACCAAAGCTAGCAAGCACAATGCCAAGCAGGTTATTAACCTGAAAAATAGAGAGATCCCTTGCAAATCTTCCAAATTACAACACAGATACCCCAAGCAGACCCAAAACCTGACGAGGCAAAGAGGTCTCCAGCACCTCGTAATTCTTTCCAAGACAAAGAAATGTCACAGAATCTTCAAATGACCAGAATAATATCTCCTGGCACACTGCCTATCTGACCATCACGAAGATTCCTAGCAATCCCCTAATCTCAAAAGAGCAAAAGTATAATACATACCTCTCTGGAGACAAGAACAGAAACCCTAAGTAAAGAAACCAGCAGAGAAACTTCAGCAGATCCCATACTAGACCAGGACAGATCACAGACTGTCCTCAATCTGACCAGAGTAGACATTATTCACTAACGTCAAAGTGGACCAACTCAGAGACCTCTGGCAGAAACTAAACATGAAAAGCAAAAATCTCCAGCCAATCTGGAACATTACCAAGAAAGAGACCCTCAACTGACGTCCAACGTGATAAGTACAGTACCCAGCAGTCCATTAAACAGACCAGCAGAGAGAACCCACGAAATCTTTAAACAAAGCAGCAGAGATATCCCAAGCAGTTTTTCAACCTGACTAGGAGTAAAGATCTCCACTACTTCCCCATTCTAAGAGCCACAGGGAACCCTGACAGAACCCCCAAATGACCTGCATTAGAGACTCCTAGCAAACCCTGAACATGAACAAATCACAAAGGCCAAGCAGTCCTTGAATGGGAACATCTGATTGAGACTCAGAATAACCCCAACCTGATCAGAATGGAGCACGCAATGCAAACTTCTAAGTTGACCAGTGTAGAGACTCTAGGCACAAACAAGACCAGCAGAAAGACAACAGAAGTCTTCAAACAAGACTAGGAGAGTTGTCGCCTAATATATTCCAAATGTGACAGGGAACAGAGAACCTCAGCAGACTCCTAACCTGACCAGCACGGTGCCCCAAGCAGATTCCTAACATGACAAGAATAGAGACTCCAGGGAGACCCCAAAACTAACCGGCAAAGTGACACCAGGTGAACTACTCAACATACTGGGTGAAAAGACTCTGAGCAGACAACCATATGAACATCCCAGAAACCCAAACCTGATTTGCGAATTTAAGACCACTGAGACACTAAGAGGACCTCAACCTGAGCAGCACACACACCCTCCACAAACATCCAACCTATAGAGAACAGAGAACATGAGCAAAACCCCAAACTAATCAGAATCTCTCAGAAGACCTCAACTTGATGAACACAGAAACCCCGAAAAAAATCACAATATATCCAGCACAGAGCACCCGACTGATCTCAACTTTACCAGAGAAAAGACAGTCCTCTGACATCAAACTTGATGAAAAGAGAGACCTGAGGCAGAAACTCAATATGCCATGCATAGAGACCCTTGGAAACCTACCACCTTGCTAGAAAACAGTCCCCCATAAGACACCAAACCTAACCTCACAGTACCAAGCAGTTCATTTACCTGAGAAGCAGAGAAACCCCAGCAAATCTTTCAAAAGTCAATGCAGATACCCCAAGGAGAATCAAAACTTGATGAGGCAGAGTGATCTTCAGCACCTCATCTCTCTATCGAGCACAAAGAACCCTCAACAGAATATTCAAATGACCAGCATAAATCCTCCTGGCACACCCCCAACCTGACAATCACAAAGAGTCCTAGAAAACCACTAAAATCAGCAGAACAGAACTATAATATACACCTCTGTGGAGACAAGAACAGAGACCCTAGGGAAAGAAATCAGCAGAGACACTTCAGCAAATCCCATACTGGACAGGGACAGAGCACAGGTTAATCCCAATAATACTGGAAAGAAGAATACTAGGAGAATTGAAGCCTGCCCAGGAAAAGGACCCTCGACTATCACAACCTAACCAAAACAGAGATCATCCACTGAACTCTAAGTTGACCACCACAGGGACTTGATGAAGACACTCAACATGATGAGCACAGGGACCCATGCAAACTTGGAACCTGACCAGGGACAAGACTCTTAGCACAAACCTAATCTGACAAGCACACTACAAGCAATCTTTGAACCTGCTCATAGAGAGACCTCAGCAAATCTTCAAACAGATCAGCCCAGATATTCCAGCAGACCCCAATGTGACCCAGCACATTTTTAGGACATCGTCTTCATCCCAAGTGCAGAGAACCCTGACAGAATCGCCAAATGACCAAAGGAAAGTCTCCTGGCAGACCCTTAACCTGACCTTCAAAGAGAGACCCTGCAAACCCTCAACCTGATCAGAAGAGATCTCAAAATGCAGATGTTTGATGTGACAAGAACAAAGACTACAGAAAAAGGAACCAGTAACAGACCCTAGCAGAACCCAAATCAAATCAGTTCATTTCCCAGGAAGGTTCTAAATGTGACTGAGAAAACAGACGCCCAGAAGAATGGCAAACTGCTTGGCACAGAGACATTCAACAACTCCAACTCACCAGTACACAGACCAATCAACAAACTCAAATTAAGCCAACACAGAGACTTCAGACAGAAACTAAACATGACCAGCACAGAAAATCAGAAAGACCTGGAACCCGCCCTGAAAAAACACCTGCAGCATGCACCCAATGTGATAAACACAGTACCAAACAGCTGATTAAACTGACCAGCAGAGAGACCTCACCAAATCTGAAAACTGACAGTATCCGTATCCCAAGCATACCCACGAAGTAACCAGGCTCGAAAAGCTCCAGCATATCTTCTTCCTAACTAACACAGAGAACCCTGAGAGAACACCCAAATGACCAGTATAGGTACTCCTTGTAGACCCCAACCTGGTTACAACACACAGCCTCAGCAGACTCCCAGCTGGTGCAGAACAGAGTCCCCAATGCACACCTCCAACGTGGTCAGAGCAGAGAACCTAGAAATACATGAGACACTCAGAGACACAGCAGCAGATCCAAATCCTGATCAGGACAGGACCCAGCAGATTCCGAATGTGACTGGGAACAGAGAACCTCAGCAACATCCCTACCTACCCAGCAGAGACCTCTGACTGACCTCAATCTGACCAGAATAGACATCATTCACTGACGTCAAACTTGACCAACACAGAGATCTCAGGTAGAAATTCAATGTGACAATCACAAGGATCCCTGAAGACCTGGAACCTGACATGGCATGACACAAAACAGACACTCAACATGACAAGCGCAGTACGCAACAGTCTATATAACCTGGCGAAAAGAAATACCCTAGCAAATCTCCTAACAGACTAGAGCACATACTTCAAGAAGAACACCAATCTGACCAGGCAAAAATTCTCCAGCACATCTCCATTTTAGCCAGCATGGGGAATCGTGTAAGAACCCTCAAATGACCAACATAAAGACTCTTGGCAAACCCCCAACCTGACAAGCACGGTACCAACCGGATAATTAACCTGACCATCACTGAGGCCTCAGCAGACTTCCAACCTAACAATCACAGAAAGCCCCATTAATACCCAGCCTGAGCACAACGAAGCCCCTGGCTCAGACATCCAAAGTGATCAGAACAGTGATTGCTGAAAAAAGCGAGACAAACATAAAGACACCAGGAGATATTAAACCTGACCAAAATTATCCCTGGGCTGACTTTAATGTGACTGAATAAAGACTCGCTGTAGGCCCCTAATCTGACAAGCACAGAGACCCCAGGAAGAAAACAAATTTGACCACCACAGAGACCCCAAGCCAAACTTAAACCTGACCAGAACAAAGACCACTAGATGACCCCTAAGATGAATAGCAAAGAGATCCCCAGCAGAATCTAAAACTCACCACCACAGAGACCCCCAGTAGAATCAAAATCTGACCAACAGCGAGTCCCACAGCCAACTTCTAACTTGATGAGGGCGGAGAACCCCGATAGAAACTCAACATGATAAACACAGAGACTCTAACAGACCTGCAATGTGACCATCAAAGAAACCACCAGCAGAAATTGAACCTGATCAGCACAGTGCCACATTAGTCCCCCAAACTGACAAGCAGGGAGATCAAAACAGATCTCAACGTGATGAGCACAAAGTTTTAAGGAATACATTCAGCATGACCAGCATGCAGACCCAAGGGAGACTTTATACGCTACCACACCAGAGTCACCAGCAGATTTCCAAATACACCATAACAGAGATCCCATTCATACCCCTAACCTGACAAGGACAGAGATCCTTGAAAGGACCTAATTGACATGTCCTAGAGACCCCAGAAAGACTCCCAACCATAACAACACAATTACAATCAGCAGACCTCATACCAGGTAAGTACAGAGACCCTAAGCAAAAACTCGAACTTAGAAGCAGAGAGACCCCAGGAAGAACTAAAACCTGACCAGGCACAGAAATCCTCAGTTAGCCATACCCTGCCCAGCACACAAACTATCAGCAGACCTTCAATCTGACAGCACAGAAACCCAAAGCAGAAACACATGTCAATGCCAACTGGACTAGTAAAGAAACACCTGGAAGATCCTCATCCTGAACAGCACACAGACCCTCAGAAGACATGCAACCTGACCAAAACAGATTATCCAGGAAAATATCACTCTGATCAACACATAGACCCAACCAACAACCAGACCTCAAACATGATGAAGACAGAGAACAAAGGGCATCCCCAAACCTCACTGAGCACAGAATTCTTCAGAAGAACCCTAACCTGACCAACATAAAGTCCCCAGGCAGATGCTCAAACTGACCATGACAGAGACCTCAAGTTGACCTTCAACCTGACTACTGAGAAGACCCTTGGCCAATTTCCACCTCACTTGAAACAGGGATTCCTCACCTCCCTGTAACATGACCAGGACCGAGATCAAGGCAAACACTCAACGTGATAATCACAGAGACTGCAGCAAACCAGGAACATGAAGAGCAAAGAGTCCCATTCTGAACACAGCCTTACCAGTACAGCATCATATCATTTTACCTAAAACACCAGCAGAGACCCAAGACTACATATCTGACTAGCACAGAGACCCCCAGCAAACCTCAAAACTGACCAATACAGAGACCCCAGGCACAAAGCCCCATGAACAGAGCAGATACCAACAGACCCCCAAACTGACCATCACAGACTCCCAGACTAACACAAGTTTTGACCAGCATAGACACATCTGGTAGACCCTCAACCTGACCAGCACTAAGAATGCCAGTAGACCTCTAACCTGACAAAGAAGAAATCACCAGCAGAACCCCGACCTGACACAAAGAGTACCAAAAAGACACCAAAAATAAGCTGAAGAGAGATCAAAGCAGACCTCCAAACTGACCTTCATAGAGAACCCAATCAGTGGCTTATTATTACTGGGACATAAACTCCAAGAAGCCCCCTGATACGCCCAGTGCATAAACCCATGGTAGACCCATAATCAGACTAGCACAGCAGTGACCCAAGGCACAGTCTAAATCTGATCAGCCACAGAGAATTCAGCCAGACACCTCACCTGACCAGCACAGCGACCCAAGGCAGATGCCGCACATGACAAACACAGAGATCCCTGGCAGATTTCAAAACTGACCAGCACGGCAACCCCCGGGAATTTCAAAACTCACCAGCACAGAAACCACAAGTAAACTTACCAGCTGTCTGGGTAGAAAAACTCTAAGCAGACACCAAACATGACCAGCACAGAAAATTTAGGCATACCTCCAAACTGACCAGCACAGAGACTGCAGGCAGAATTTCAACGTCATTACCACAAAGAACACAGAAAGAACCCAACCAGACCAGCATAAAAATTTCCTGCTAACCCTCAAACTGACCAAAACACAATACTCCAGCAAGACCCTAAATTAATTGGCACAGAGACCACCAGAAGACTTAAACCTGACCAACACAGAGATATCGAGCAGAAGCCCAATCAGCACAGCAATGAAACCCCCATCTAATCTCAATGTGACCAGAACAGAGAGAGCCCAACTGACCTCAAACTTGAGCAACACAAAGACCTCAGGTAAAACATCAACATGACAAGCACAGAGACCATAGAATACCTGGAACTGATCAGAAAGAGATCCCCAGCAGACCCCCAACCAGATAAGCACAGCACCCCATCAGTCCCCTAACCTCACCAGAAAAGTGATTTTTAAAAATACACCAATTTTACCAGCACAGAGTCCCAAGGCATATCTTCAACATCACCAGGAAAGAAATTTGAGGCAGACACTAAGTATGACAACAACAGAGACACAAGGATACTACCAAATACAGCACCACAGAGACCCTAGACAGACCCCCAACTTAATTAAGCCAAGAGACCCCAGGCTGACCAGTACCCTGACAAAACGCAAACTCTTGGCAGACTGGCAATCAGAGCAGCACACAAATACCAGGCAAAAACACAACTTGACCAGCATGAAAATCCCAGCAGACCAATAACTGGAACAGCATAAATCACTTGACGGATCTCTAACCTGAACAGGTCACAGATCCCAAGCAGACCTGGGACCTAACCAAAGCGGAGTCCTCAGGCAGATATCTCTGTGACCAGAACAGAGACACAAGCAGTCCCCACACATGACGAGGACAGAGACCAAAGGCAGCCCCCAAAACTCACTGAACACAGAGATCTCCAGAAGACCCTTAACCTGACTAGCACAAAGTCCACAGGCAGATACCCAATCTGATCAGCACAGAGGCCCCAAGATTACCTTCAACCTAACTAGTACAGAGCCAACTGACCTCTTCCCATATGACTTGGAACAGAGACCCCTAGCCTCCCTGTAACCTGTCTAGCACAGAGATCAAGGCAGACACTGAATGTGATGATCATACACACTCCAGCACACATGGAACTTGAAAAGCAAAAGGACACCTGCTGACCTGTAACCTGACCTGCACAGTACCCTGCCATTTCCCCCACAACAACAGGAGAGACCCAAACACACTCACAACCAAAGAAGCACAAAGAATCTCAGCAGTCCCTAAACCTGTGCAGCAAAGACCCTAGGTAGACTGCTAACCTGAGCAGCACAGAGACTTTTGGAATACCCTTAACATGACTAGACACATAAATCCCAGTATGAAGCCAAAGCTGACCATCATTGAGAACCATGGCAGACATTGAACCTGACCAGCACAGGGAACACCCAGATGTACTCAGTCCTGACCAGCACAGAGACCCCAAGAAGAGATCTCTGTGACCAGCACAGAGACATCAGCAGACCCCCAATCTGACCAGCACAGAGTTCTCAGAAAATCACCAATTCTGACCAGCACAGATACACCTGGCAGACCCTCTCACTGGCACAGAGACCCCCAGTAGACCTCTAACATAACCAGGAAGAAATCACTAGCTGAAACTCAACATGACCAGAAGAGTACCCAGAAATTTTCCAATTTGAGCAGCAGGAAGATCAAAGCCGACCTCCTACATGTTCTGCACAGAGGTCCCAGGCAATCACTTATCATTACTGGGCACACAGACCTCTGGAAGATGCCTGACATGATGAGCATATAAACCCCTGGCATACCCATAACCACACCAGCACAAAGACCCAAGGCAGAGTCTCAACATGACATGCCACAGAGAACTCAGGCAGACACCTAACCTGGCCAGCACAGAGACCTAAGGCTGATGCCCAACCATTACAAGCACTGAAACCCCCAGGAAGACCTCAAAACTGACCAGCACAGAGAACCCAGGTAGACTTCCAAACTCATGACCACCTGACCAGCACAAAATCCCCCAAGGGATCTCCAAATAGACCAGAAATAAGAACCACAGCTGAATCCACAATTAATCATTACAGAAACCACCAGAAGACCTCAACCTGACCAACACATAGACCCCAAGCAAAATCCCAACCTGCCCACCAGAAAGACACCTGACTGATCCCAATGTGAGGGGAACAGAGAATCACTATTTACTTCAAACTTAACCAACACAGAGACCTCAGGCAGAAACTCAACAATACAAGCACTAGGGCTGCTGCAACCCTGGATCCTGACCAAAAATGAGATTTTTGCATCTGTGTTCATCAGAGATATTGGTCTATAGTTTTCTTTTTTTGTGTTGTCTTTACCAGGCTTTGGTATTAGAGTAATGTTGGCCTCATAGAATGAGTTAGGAAGTATTGCTTCCTCTTCAATTTTTTGGAAGAGTCTGAGGAGGATAGGCGTTAATTCTTCTTTGAATGCTTGGTAGAACTCGTTGGTGAAACCATCTGTTCCAGGGCTTTTGCCTTTAGGGAGATTATGGATAGTCATTTCAATCTCATTGCTATTGATTGGTCTATTTAG
>PVJL010021598.1:0-10365 GCA_004026885.1 Lyroderma lyra | reverse complement strand
GATGGTTCAACATATGAAAATCAATCAATGTGATACACCACATAAACAAAATCAAAGATAAAGACCATATGGTCATTTCAATTGATGCAGAAAAAGCTTTCGACAAGGTACAACATCCATTTATGATCAAAACACTAAATAAAATAGGTATAGAAGAAAAGTATCTCAACATAATAAAGGCCATATATGAGAGACCCTCAGCTAACATTATACTGAATGAAGAAAAGCTGAAACCTATTTCCCTAAAATCAGGAACAAGACAGGGATGCCCCCTGTCACCACTGTTGTTTAATATTGTACTGGAAGTTCTAGCCACAGCAATCAGGCAAGTGAAAGGAATCAAAGGTATCCAAATTGGGAAAAAAGACGTCAAATTGTCACTATTTGCAGATGACATGATCCTTTATATAAAAAATTCCAAAGATTCCACCAGGAAACTATTCTAAACAATTAATGAATATAATAAAGTTGCAGGATACAAAATCAATGTACAAAAATCAACAGCATTTCTTTATACAAACAACGAATCCACAGCAAAGAAACGAGGGAGTCAATTCCTTTTGCTATCACAACAAAAAGAATGAAATACCTGGGAATTAACTTAACAAAGAACATGACAGAGAACTATAAGACACTTTTGAAAGAAATTGGAACAGACTTTAAGAGGCGGAAAAATATCCCGTGTTCGTGGATAGGAAGACTTAACATTGTTAAAATGGCCATTCTGCCCAAAGCAATCTACAGATTTAATGCAATACCCATCAAAATCCCACAATCATACTTTCGTGAAATAGGTAGAAGAATTATTAAATTTATATGGAACCATAAAAAACCTCAAATTGCCAAAGCAATACTACATAAAAGAATAATTCTGGTGGCATTACACTGCCTGACTTCTATTTATATTACAAAGCATCAATAGTCAAAACAGCTTGGTACTGGCAGAAGAACAGAAATAGAGACCAATGGAATAGAACTGAAAACCCAGAAATAAACCCACAAATTTCTGGACAAATAATTTTCGATAAAGGAGCAAAAAACATACAATGGGGAAAAGACAGCCTCTTTAGTAGGTGGTGCTGGGAAAACTGGAAAAACATATGTAAAAGAATGAACCTGAGCTATGAACTCTCCCCGTACACAAAAATTAACTCAAAATGGATTAAAGACCTTCATATAAGACATGCAAAATAAACTGTATAGAAGAAGACATTGGTACTAAACTTATAGACCTAGGACTCAAGGAAGATTTCATGAACCTGTCCTCAAAGGCAAGGGAAGTAAAAGCAAAAATAAATGAATGGGACTATATCAAACTAAAAAGCTTCTGCACAGCAAAAGAAACCATCAACAAGGCAAAGAGACAGCCAACTGAATGGGAGATAATATTTGCCAATAACGCATCAGATAAGGGTCTAATATCTAAAATATATAAAGAACTAATAAGACTTAACAACAAAAAAACCAAACAACCCAATTGAAAAGTGGGCAGGAGAACTAAACAGACACTTCTCCCATGAAGAAATACAAATGGCCAGCAGAATATGAAAAAATGCTCATCCTCATTAGCTATCAGGGAAATGCAAATCAAAACCACAATGAGATACCACCTCACACCTGTGAGAATGGCTATTATCAACAAGACAAGGAATAACAAGTGCTGGAGAGGATGTGGAGAAAAAGGAACTCTGGTACACTGCTGGTGAGAGTGCAAACTGCTACAACCACTGTGGAAGGCAGTGTGGAGGTTCCTCAGAAAATTGGGAATGGACCTACCATTTGACCCAGCAATCCCCCTTCTGGGGATCTATCCAAAGAACTTGAAAACCTTTGTCCACAAAGACCTATGTACCCCAATGTTCATTGCAGCGCTGTACACAGTGGCCAAAACATGGAAACAACCAAAGTGCCCTGCGACAGATGACTGGATAAAAAAGCTGTGGTCCATATACACAATGGAATATTACTCAGCTGTAAGAAAAGATGAAATATTGCCATTTGCGACAAAATGAATGGACCTGGAGATCATCATGCTAAGTGAAATAAGCCAGACAGAAAAAACAAAGAACTGCATGATTTCACTCATATGCGGAATATAAAACTGAAAGCAAAGAAAAAATGAAATGAACAAACAAAAAACCCATGGACACAATCAATAGTTTAATGTTTATTTGGAGACGAGTGGGTTATGGAGGGGAGAAAGGGGAGGGGGTGGGAGAGGGGGGGAAGCTAAATATAAGGTAATGGAAAGAGAAGTCACATTAGGTGGTGAACTTATTATACATTAAGTTGACAATGCAATGTAGAATTGTATGCCTGAGACCTATGTAATCCTTGCTAACAGATGTCACCCCAGTAAGTCTAACAATAAAAATGAATTAAAAAAAGACTATACTTTCTTTTCTAGTGCACATGAAATATTCTCAAGGTAGACCACATTCTGGGACACAAAACTAGCCTCAGCAAATTCCAGAAGTTTGAAGTCATACCAAGTGTATTCTCAGACCACAAATCTTTGAAATTTAAATCAACTGCAAAAAGAAAGCAGAATAAATCACATATACAGGGAGATCAAACAACATCTTATTAAAAAATGACTGGATTAAAGAACAAATAAAAGATTAAAAGATATACAGACAGTAATGACAATGAAAATACAAAATATCAAAATTAGTCGGACATAGCAATAGGAGTAGTAAGAAATTTATATCATTACTGGCCTATCTTAAGGAACAAGAAAAATCACAATTAAACATCTTAACATAGCATATTGAAGAACTAGAAAAAGAAGAACAGAAGAAAAATCAGCAGAGGAAAAGAAATTATAAAAATTAGAGAAGAGCTAAATGAAATTAAGAACATTAAGATGATAGGTAAAATTAACACAACTACGAGCTGGTTCTTCGAAAAAAATCTATAAAATTGACAATCCCCTGGCTTGACTAATCAAAGAACAAAAGTAATGGGCACATATATCCAAAAGTAGAAATGAGAGGGGAGAAATTACCACTGATACCACAGAAATACAAGTGATCATGAGAAAATATAAAGGGCTTCATGCCACCAATCTTAACAACCTAGAATTAATGGTCAAGTTTCTAGAAACATATAGTCTACCTAGACTGAAACAAGAAGAACTGGATAATCTAAATAGACCTATCAATAGTAAAGAAATGACACAATCACAAAAAATCTTCTGAAAGGCAGAAGCTGCACACCAAATGGTCTCGCCAATAAATTTTACCAAACATTCACCTTATATTTAGCTTCCCCTCCCTCCTCTCCCACCTCCTCCCCTTTCTCCCCTCCCTAACACACTCATTCCCAAATAAACATTGAACATTCAAAGAATTAACACCTATCCTCCTCAGACTCCTCCAAAAAATTGAAGATGAGGCTATACTTCCCAACACATTCTATGAGGCCAACATTATCCTAATAGCAAAACCTGGTAAAGACAACACAGAAAAAGAAAACTATAGACCAATATCTCTGATAAACATAGATGCAAAAATCCTAAACAAAATATTAGCAAATAGAATACAACAATGCATTAAAAAGATTATACATTATGAACAAGCAGGATTCATCCCAGGAGCACAAGGATGGTTGTTCATCATATGCAAATCAATCTACGTGATACATCACATGAACAAAATAAAAGACAAAAACCATATGATCATATAAATTGGTGCAGAAAAGGCATTTGATGAGATACAACATTCATTTATGATCAAGGCACTGAACATAATAAATATAGAAGGAAAGTACCTCAACATAATAGTTGCCATATATGACAAAACTTCAAATAATGTTCTACTGAATGGGGAAAAGCTGAAGCACATTTCCCTAAAATCAGGGCCCAAAAAAGGGATGTCCCTATCACCACTGCTATTCAATATAGTACTGGAAGTTCTAGCCGGAGCAATCAAGCAAGAGAAAGGAATAAAAAGTATCCGAATTTGGAGAGAAGTCAAAATGTCACTATTTGCAGATGACATGATCCTTTATATAGAGAATATTAAAGACTCCAGCAGAAAACTATTAGAAACAATAAGCAAATACAATAAAGTTGCAGGATACAAAATCAATTAACAAAAATCAATTTCATTTCTATATACAAACATTGACTCTTCAGAAAAAGAAATGACACAATCAATACCTTTTGCAATTGTAAGAAAAAGAATGAAATACATTGAAATTAACTTAACAAATAATATGACAGACTTACACACAGAAAACTCTTAAACACTTTTGAAAGAAATTGAAGTGGATACAAAGAAATAGAAATATGTGTTCATGGATAGGAAGACTTAACATTTTTAAAATGGCGATATTGATAGGGGCCAAATGAAGGAGCCCCCCCCTTTCACTATAAACTCCTTTTCCCAAATTCTTCAGCTCTCAATTTCACATTTTTCCTAGTCTGTAGTCTTAATCGTCTTTTCGATCTATTTTCCCTGGCTCCTCACCTTGAGAAGAGATTGTCCTCCATGGATAATAACTCTGAAATTTGTAATGCATGCCCCCATCTTGCTGATTACAATCAGTGCAAGTCAGCATTCATTCCAGGCTTTTCTGGACCAGGACAGGTGATAACACCTGAATAACCAGCTAGGCCAGAAATCAACAGACTGCGGGCTCAATTGACTTTCCATCACATAACCACCCAGTGACAGGAGCTTTGGGTCCTGTTTCTTGAGCCAATGCTTTTAAAACTATTAACTGAATTAATTTTTCCTTGGCTAGGGACTATTGGGATACAAGTGGTATCCCAGCAAGACTTTCCATCCATTCCAATTGAAGAAGTCAACAGTTTCCCAGGTGGATCTCAGGACCCCTTCCCTCTTTTAGTTCAGATAGGGTGAGAACTCTGTAAATCCTCCATAGGTAGGGACAATGACCATTTTCAGCAGGAAGCAGAAACAGAAGATAAGACCTCCAGTCCCTCAACTTCCCACAGAGATTTGTGGGGATCATGTCTCTCAGAAGAAATGTGAGGAAATTAGACAGAATAGGGGTACTCTCAGGACCCCTCTTATGGGACTCACCTGGCTAGGGTAGTTACCACCCAGACACTACCCTCTCACTAGTAATCCCTGCTCCAGGCTAGGCAGTCACAGGAGGGAGTTCCAGAAAAATGATGAGGGCATAAGAAGCCCACTGCTTCAAGCCAATTCCTAATGCCTGTGCAGTAAGAGTTACAACAACTTTCATTTCACCTGAGCCTCATTATACCATCATTATAATATACCTATGCCCAGAATTTCATTAATATCATTATAACAGACTGAGTTCTGGGAAGAAATATGCCCAGTTAGAAAAGGTGGTGAAATAGACCTCCTGTGAATCAAAAGTGTCAATCAAGGGACTCCCATGCCCAGAGGTGTATCCCACGTAGACATGAAAGAAAACATAAACTACCAGGGCCTTGATGGTCAGGGCCCTTGAGCAACTCTCTTGCTAAGGCCAGCTCCTACTTTTTTGGAGTGTATTCTCTCTTTTAATAAACTATCTCTTGTTTCATCTCTAAACTTTGATGTGTGTCTTGTTCAAGTCTTCGCTCTTGATACCAACAACCTGTACTGTGCTGAGAAGGACCCATTCTCTGGTAACAATATTACCCAAAACTATGTACAGATTTAATGCAACTTCCATCAAAATCCAACAAACATACTTTCATGAAGTAAATTAAAAATCATCAGAATTTTATCTAACCACAAAAGAACTCAAATCACCAAAACAATACTACATAAAAATAATAAGGCTGCTGGTATCATACACCTTGATATCAATTTATATGACAGCATCAATAATCAAAACAGCTTGATATTGGCAGAAAAGCAGATACACAGACAATGGAAGAGAACTGAAAACACAGAAATAAATCCACAAATATATGGGCAAATAATTTTTGATAAAGGAACAAAGAATATGCAATAGGGAAAAGAAAGTCTCTTTAGTAGATGGTGCTGGGGAAACAAAAAATGATACGCAAAAGAATGAAGCTGAGCTGTGAAATTTTACCATGTACTAAAATTAATTCAAAATGGATTAAAAACCTCCACATAAGTCCCAAAACAATAAACCATATAAAAGAAAACATTGGTATTAAACATATAGACTTCAAGCTCAAGGAGGACTTCATGAATGAACCTGACCTCAAAGGCAAGAAAAGTAAAAGCAAAAATAAATGATTGAGACTATACCAAAGGAAACCATTAACAAAGCAAAGAGACAGCCAATCAAATAGTAAAAATTATTTGCAAACAACACGTCTAATAAAGATTGAATATCTGAAATATATAAAACACTAGTATGACTCAAAAACAACAACAAAACAAACAACCCAATTAAAAAGTGGGCAGAATATCTGAAGACACACTTCTCCTATGAAGATATACAAATGGCAATAGACATATGAAAAAATGCTCAACTTCATTATCCATTAGGAAAATGCAAATCAAAACCACAATTAGATATCACCTCATATCTGATTGAATGGCTATTTTCAAGAAGACAAGGAATAACGAGTGCTGGAGAGACTGTCAAGAAAAAGAAATTCTCGCATACTGCTGTTAAGAATCTAAATTGGTACAACTGCTATAGAAGATAGTGTGAAGGTTACTCAGAAAACTGAGAATGGAGTACCATATGACCAGCAATTCCTCTCCTGGGTATTTACCCCCAAATTTAAAAACTTTAGTCCACAAAGAGTTATGTACCCCAATGTTCAATGCAGCGCTGTTCATGGTAGCTATGACATGGAAGCAACCAAAGTACCCTTTGAGAGATGACTGGATAAAGAAGCTGTGGTACATATACACAATGGAATATTACTCAGCTATAAGAAAAGGTGAAATACTACCATTTGCAACAAAATGAATGGACTTCAAGAACAACATGCTAAATGAAACAAGCCAGACAGAAAAAAACAAAAACCATATGTCTTCACTCATATGTGGAATATAAAATAGAAAGCAACAACAACAAAAAACTTCATGGACACAGTCAATAGTTTAGTGATTACCTGGGGGTAAGGACAAAAGTGGTGGGAGAAGAGGGAGGGGAGCCAAATATATGGTGATAGAAAAGGAACTGACACTGGGTGGGGAACATGTAATGCAACATACAGATGATGCACTGTAGAATTGTACACCTGAACCTATGTAATTCTTGTTAACCAATGCCACCCCAATAAGATTAACAATAAAAAATAAAATATGTAAAAAAAGAGTGAATTTTAAAAGTGAACATACGATTTCAAAATTTCTAAACTTTACACTTGTTTGCCTTAGAAAGGAAGTTCACTGGGGTGGTTACCAGCATAGGCTCTGGAGCTAAATGGTCTGGATTGCCATTGTGGCTATGACCCTCATTGGCTATGTGACCTTGGGAAGAAGGCAAGCAGTTAGCAACAGAAACCCCTAGCCTGCAGATTTGAACAAATAAAAAAGTGCAATTGTTTATACTAAAAAAATGGTGCCTAAATATATAAAGCAAATATTGGCCAATATAAAGGCACAGATCAATAGTAACACAATTATAGTAGGGGATATTAACACCTCAAAGACACCACTGGGGAGAGGTTACAGACTGAAAATCAAAACAAAAACTGGCCTTAAATGACACACTAGACCAGATGGATTTAATTGATATTTTTAGAGCATTTCACCGTAAAGCAGCACAATATATATATTCTTTTCAAACCCACATGAAACATTTTTCAAGATAGACCACATGTTAGGCCACAAGACAAGCCTCAATAAATTTAAGAAAACTGAAATCATATCAAGTACCCTCTGTGACCAAAACAGTAGAAAACTAGAAATCAATTACAGGAAAAAAAACTGAAACACTCACAAACAAATGGAGGCTAAACAATATGGTACTAAACAATGAATGGGTCAACAAGGAGATTAAAGAAGAAACCAAAAGGTACCTTGAGACAAATGAGAATGAAAACACAACTACCCCAAATCTATGGGACATAGCCAAAGCAGTCCTGAGAGGGGAATTCATAGCAATACATATCTACGTAAAGAAGCAAGAAAAATCTCAAATAAGCAGTCTAACTTTACACCTTCAGGAACAGCAAAAAGAAGAAACAAAGCTTAATGTGAATGCTAGAAAGGAAATAATAAACATCACAGTGGAAATAAACAATATACAGGCTAAAAACACAATACAAAAAATCAATGAAACCAAGAGCTTGTTCTTCAAAAAGATATTGACAAACCTTTAACCAGACTCCTCAAGAAAAAAGAGAGAAGACCTAAATATAAATATGTATGTGTTATATATTATATAATATATAAATATTAATATGATAAAATCAGAAATAAAAAAAGTGACAGCAAAGAACACAGAAATACAAAAATTTTAAGGAAAATACTATGAGCAACTATAAGCCAACAAATAGGGCAATATGGAAAAAAAATGGATAAATTCCTAGAAGCATATAATCTTCCTAGACTGAATCAATAAAAAACAGTAAGTCTAATTAGACTGATTACTATTCTAAAAAATTGAGTCAATAATCTAAAAACTAACAAACAAAAATCCTGGACAAGATAGCTTCACAGGTGAACTTTACCAAACATTCTAAAAAGCGTTAACTCCTATTCTTGTTGAACTATTCCAAAAATTTCAAAAGGAAAAAAGGCTCTCAAGCTCATTTTATGAGGCCTCCATTACACTGATTTCAAAACCAAACACATTACAGAAAAAGAAAACTATAAGCCAGTATTCCTAATGAACATAGATGCAGAAATTCTCAAAATATTAGCAAACTGAATTAAGTAATACATTAAAAAGATTAAACACCACAATAAAGTGGTATTCAAGGTTGTTTCAATATCCACAAATCAATTAATGTAAAACACCACATAAACAAAATGAAAAATAAAAATCATATGGTCATAGCAATAGATGCAGCAAAAACTTTTGACAAAATCCAACATTCATATATGATAAAAAAAACTCTCAGCAAAGTGGGAATAGAGGGAGCATATTTCAGCATAATAAAGGCCATATATGACAATCACACAGCTAATGTCATACTCAATTGAGAAAAACTAAAGGCATTCCTATTAAGATGGGAAACAAGGCTTGTTGTTCCTTGTCTTGTTAATAATGGCCATTCTCACAGGTGTGAGGTGGTATCTCATTGTGGCTTTGATTTGCATTTCCCTGATAGGTAGTGAAGTTGAGCTTTATTTCATGTATATTTTGGCCATTTATATGTCTCCCTGGGAGAAGTGTCTGTTCAGGTCCTTTTCCCATTTTTTAATTGGATTGGTTTTCTGTTGCTTGTTTTTGAGTTGTATGAGTTTTTCATCTATTATAGATATTATATCTATATCTAGATATAGATATCAGAGGCGTGATTTGCACATATATTCTCCCAATTGTTGGTTGAATCTTTGCTTTATTGATAGTTTCTTCTGCTGTGCAGAAGATTTTTAGTTTGATATAGTCTCATTCATTTATTTTTGCTTTTACTTTCCTTGCCTTTGAGGTCAGGTTCATGAGGTCCTACCTGA
Source organism: Lyroderma lyra (assembly GCA_004026885.1). Classification (NCBI taxonomy): domain Eukaryota; kingdom Metazoa; phylum Chordata; class Mammalia; order Chiroptera; family Megadermatidae; genus Lyroderma; species Lyroderma lyra. The sequence goes on along the minus strand of PVJL010021598.1, from coordinate 820 downwards.
ACCTGGGGTCTGTAAGTTTAGTACTGATATTTTTTTCTATACAATTTATTGTTTTGGTTCTTATATGGAGGTCTTTAATTCATTTTGAGTTAATTTTGGTATATGGCGACAGTTCACAGTTCAGATTTATTCTTTTGCATGTGGTTTTCCAATTTTCCCAGCACATTTTACTGAAGAGGCTTTCTTTGCTCCATTGCATATTTTTGCTTTTTTTGTGAAAAAATATCTGTCCATATGTTTTTGAGTTTATTTATGGGTTTTTGATTCTGTTACATTGGTCTGTGTGTTTCTCTGTCAATACCAAGATCTCTTAAATATTGATGCTTTGTAGTATAAATTAAAATTGGGGAGTGTGATGCCTCCAACCTTATTCTTTTAATATAAGATTGCTTTGGTGATTGGGGGTTCCATATGAATCTCATGATTATTTTGTCTGTTTCTTGAAAGAATGTTTGTGGGATTTTTATGGTAATTGCATTAAATCTGTATATTGCTTTGGGTAACATGGCGATTTTAACTATGTTGATTCTTCCAATCCATGAACACGGAATATCTTTCCATTTTTTGTGTGTTCTCTTCAATTTCTGTTAGTAGTGTTTTATAGTTTTTTTGTTGTTGTTGTTATTTTTTTTAATTCATTTTTATTGTTAGACTTATTGGGGTGACATCTGTTAGCAAGGATTACATAGGTTTCAGGCATACAATTCTACAGTGCATTGTCAACTTGATGTATAATAAGTTCACCACCTAATGTGACTTCTCTTTCCATCACCTTATATTTAGCTTCCCCACCTCCTCTCCCACCCCCTCCCCTTTCTCC
>PVJL010021597.1:0-10363 GCA_004026885.1 Lyroderma lyra | reverse complement strand
GCGTGTGTGTTGGTTGACCAGCACACTCTTTCTCCAGGAGAATGTAAGTTCCGTGAGGGTAAGAACTGTATCCTGCTTTTTTTGGGGGGGGGCGGGGGTAGCTCCCTGGCTGGGAATCAAACCCACGCTGCGGCATTGAGAGTGTCCTGCTTCCTCTTTCCTGCGTTCCCAGCGTTCGAAACTGGCTTGATAATCATTTACTAAAGGAACAAATGGACAAATGTTTGAACCCTTTGACTCAACTCGGTGAGCATCACCAGGGCAGTTTCAATGGGTCACTCCTGACAATTCCTAGTCCGTGGTTGTCCGTCAGCAGCAGCAAGTACTGGCCCGGGGAGCGGGGTGGGGCACAGGGAGTGGCTGCAGGGGCGATGGACTTTGGGGAAAGAGTCAGAAGGATGTGAGACGGACATGGTGGCCGCTGTGCCGTTCACTCTAAGGGACACCTGGAGAGGTGAAAGGCAAGGAGGTGAGTGAGGGTGGCACATGCCACACCCAGGAGGCACATTAATAACATGACACTGTAGTGTATCGGGAAGGTCCTTCCAGGATGCAGGGCACCCTGCCCTTGGTGGCAGGTGTAAGGGACACCCAGATCATACAGGGAGAGGGCAGGGCAGGTAGTCACAGCCCCCTGGAAAGCGGGGCCTCCTGTGCAGGGCGGTGACTGTCACAGGGGTCCTAGCCAGCACAGGAGGCTGACACACCCAGAAGCCTGGAGACAAAAGAGCCTGTCCATTCAGAAACCCCTTTGGTAGTGAGGGGCCCGTGCACATCTATGGCATGGCTGATGAATAAGGAAGAGGTCACAAAGGAGGTGACAAGCAATGAGCTGGCGTGGCACCCATCACTCAAACCACCGGCAGGTAGAGAGCCACGTGCAACATGAGGTCCTGTTTAGAACAGCAAAGGAAAAAGACCATACCTGGGGACAAACTTGAGAAGCCAGAAAATGAGAAAATACACAAAGAGGAGAGGTTTACTCACCCCTGTAATGCTAAACTGGGATCGTCATCAGAATGCAGACATGGAAACAGTCCAGGTAATTCCCAGATGTTTGCAGAAAACACGAGCACGTGGCCAGGATGCTTTTGCAACCCAAGCGTGAGGAAGGACCATGTGTGTCATTAGGATGACGAGGCGGGTGACACTTGGCACGGAACAACACAAAGCACCTGAATCACACGGGGAGGGACGACATGGTGAGAGCTGTGTCCCAATCAGTATGGAAGAGAGAGATCACCCAGAAAGTGCTGCTGGGACAAATGGCTAGACTTTGTTGTTGTTTCTTTTAACTGAATCTTTACCTCACTCCTTACACCAAAATAAATTCCAGATGGAGCAGACATTTAATCATGAAATATGAAACCAGAAAATCTCTAGAGAAAAATTGGAAAAATAGTTTATCATCTTGGAGTGAGCAGGGCTTTTTCAAGCAAACCACAAAACTCTAAAGGACACGATTAACCATTTTGTTGGTGTTCTTTAAAAAAAGTCAGAGGACCAAAAACTGGGGAGGGGGGATTGCAACAGATTGCAAAAGGTCCATCTTTTAATACATGAAGAGCTCTTGCAAATCAGTAACGAGGAGAAGAACCGAATAGGAAAATCTGCAGCAGACACAACCCATTTCGCGTTCTGCCATTAGAAATAAAATTATATAAATTTACAATGAAATAAGTGGCATTGAAAGCAAAGTAATAAACACACAGCCAGCCTTCTTGCTAATAATTTAACACACTTTCTGATGACGCATGCACATGCTGTGGAGGCATTTTCATGATCAGACGTCACACTGGTAGCTGGAAGCTGGTCATCATGGGAGTTTTTGCACCATAGACGTTGGCAGACAAAGCCCAGCTGGATTGTCATTTTGCTTAAGAACAGACTTCTCAAGGGCAGCACCCCAGCAGGGGCTCGTCTCACAAGAACCTGGCTCTCAGCCTCTGCCCATGGCAGGGACCCTGCAGTGCTGTGGGCATTAGAGCCTCTGGATGTTGAGCCTCGCAAACAAATCCTTTCAGGGTCAGGAAAGTGATTTTTAAAAAGGCATTAAACGCAGTTGCAGACCCTCTGTTTCCTGAAACCAAGGACCAAGATTCCTAGACAAAGACGGGCAGGTGGTCGCATTGTTTCTTTCCCTGAGTGAGCGGGTGGTGAGCGCCCTTCCAATCACTGCTAAATCCAAACCCGTGACTTCAAATCACCTCCGGAGAGCACCTCAGGGCCCCAGGGTGGCAGCAGCCTTAGCCAGGAGTAAGGGACACGAACAGAGGGCCCACGGACCCAGGCAGGCATGCCTGGGCTCAGCCACCCCCAAGCTCCACGTCTGCACAGGCCACGCCTCTGTCCAGCTGCCAGGGCTGCTGCCCATCCGTCCTAACTAACTTTAGATGGGCCAGTGGCTCCCACTCGTTCCCAAAGGCCCTGGGCTCCTCCTACCAACGAGCACCCACTCCCTCCTCTCTGGCCAGGAGACACCGCAGGGGACATGACTCCACAGAGCTGTCAAGGCTGGGTCATAACAGGTGCCCAGGTCCCACCTGGAGCCCTAGCTCATGCTCCCTGCTGTGGCCTGAACTGCGTCCCCCTCAAGTTCATCTGTTGAAGCTGCCATTGTGACTACCTCTGAGGACAGGACTTTTAGGAGGTCACTAGGGTTAAATGAGGTCATAGGGTGGGGCCCTGAGCTGATAGGACTGTGGAGGAAGAGGAAGAGGGAACTATCACTCTCTCTCTCTGCCACATGAGGACTCCACAAGAAGGCCCCTTCTGTAAGGCAGGGGGAGTCGTCATCGGGCACAGAATTTGATCTTGGACTTCCAGCCTCCAGAACTGTGAGTGCTGAATGTCTGTGGTTTAAGGCACCCAGTCTGCAGTATTTTTGCTATGGTGGCCCGAGCTGACGAATCCTCTCTCCACTTGCCTTTGGAAGCTGGACTTCATGTCGAGAGGAAGCCCAAGCTACAAGGAGCGGCTCACACAGGTGTCCCCACTGGCAGCCGGCAGCCAGCACCCACCTGGTGCAGGTTCAGCGAGGCGTCTGGGAGGACCCCAGCCCAGCCTTCCCACCCGCTGGAGCATCATTGTAGGCATGACCCAGCCCGCTGAACCCTGACCAAATGACGATTCCACAACAATAGGAATGTTGTCCATGGGCTTTTTTAAACGGCTTTATTGAGGTAGAATTAACATACCACAAAATTTACCCATCTCCAGCATACAACTAAATAATTTTAGTAAACTCAGTAAGCACCCTCACCACAATGCTATTTTAGGACCCTGTCAGCACCTCCAATTCTCTCATCCCCATTTGCAGTGACTTCCTGGCCTCACCTCCACTCCTGACACCCTCTGTCTGCTCTGGATGGCTCCCATATATGCAGTCACACCTCACGTGGTCTCTATGTCTGACAGCTCCTGCTGAGCACTGTGTTTCCGTGGTCTGTCGGTGTCGTGGCTGGCGTGGCACTCTGCTCTTTGCGTGGCCGCCGATTGGGCATGTCCTTTGGCCGATGGACCCTGGATTGTTTGCAGCTACTTTCTGGCTCCCGTGAAACACTCATGGACACGTCTTTGTGTGGACCTCTGCTTTCACTTCTCTTGGGTAGGTTCCTGGGAGTAAAATTATGGGGTCTTGTGGTGGGTCTTAGCAAAGTTCGTCTCTGAAAGAAACATCTAAAGAACCTCCTGAGCCTTTAAGAAGTGGTCAGACTCTTTCCAGAGTAGCTGCCTCATTTTACACTCTCACCAGCAACTTGGGAAGGCCCCTGTGTCCCCACATCCTCACACACACTTGTCTGTCTTTTTCATCAGAGGGCCTATGGGCCTGAGAGCACCTCTCTGTGACGTGATTTGCATTTCCCTGTGATTAAAGATGTGAGCACCTTTCCATGTGCTTTATGTTTCTTCTTTGGTGAAGTGTCTATTCAAATCTTTATTTGGGGGGGTTCCCCGGTGGTATAGTGGCTGGGCTTTGGCGCTCTCAACACCACGGCCTGGGTTTGATCCCTGCTCAGGGAACCACCAAAAAAAAAAAAAAAATCTTTATTTGGATTGTTGTTATTCTTACCATTGAATTGTGAGAATTCTTTATTCTGGATAAGAGATATATATCAGATACATGATATACAAATAATTTTCCCTGGTCTCTGGAATATTTTTGTTTTAGTAATGGTGTCTTTTGAAGAGCAACATTTTAAGTTTTGGTGAAGTTCAGCTTTGGATCAAGCTTTCAGTGTCACATCTATGGACACTTTGTGGTTCTGGCAGTTCCCATGTGGACTCCAGGAGTTTATGCATTCTGATTCCATCCTGTCTAGATGCCATGGTGCCACTGCTCCTAGCCAGTGCATTTGGGGGCAGTTTGCCACAAAGCAGCAGAGAGCAGAGACCGGGCATGGTGTGTGTGTCCCAGAGAGGCACACGGCGCACTGCCAGGCGCTGGAGGCAGAGTGAGGGGATCGAGCCATAAGCCCAGACCCCAATAGGTCTGGTGGCTCAGGTATGCCTGTGCAGTCTTTTTCTGTGCACACACATACTTTTCCCCCCAAATCCAGATAGAAGTATGCATACTACGTTTTTCTACCCAACAACACACCACGAGCGTTCTGCTGTACCCTTAAATGTTTTTCTCAAGGGCCTTTTGGTGCTCTGTGGTATGGATTTACTATAATCTCCTTACCCAGGTACCCATTTGGGGGCATTTAGACCAACATTATATATGTGGTAAACTATCACTGGCATCCCATTAAAATGATCAATTAGTTCCTAAAACAATAGCAAGAGCTATGGGAAGGAGGAGTCATATTGTCATTTTTAATGGAATGTGACTATATCCTGAGAGAACACAGGGGACAGCCTGGAAAGGCGGTGACTAATCAGAGCTCAGTGAGTCATACGATCTAAAGGGAAGGTCCAGCCCCCAAAACAGCGAATGATGAAACAAAACATGTCTCGTGGCAGAAAGAGCTGTTCCAACATCTGTCCTCTCCTCCTCCGTTGGGACAGCACTCTGAATTTGGGGGTGAACACAAGACACCCCCAAAGGGAGACCCCCACTTCACAGCCGTCTAGTGAAGCTGAGGGTGTGGGACTGGGTTGTAAAGGAATATTTGAATATGTGCACAGTGATGCCATGTTTCTCTGTGGGGAGACTGATCTAGTGGCTCCCCAGTAAATGTGTGGTCCGGAAAGGCAATGCCAGAGCACAGTGGTTAACTCTGTGTGTCAACCTGACGGGCTGTGCGTACCCAGACAGATGAACCATGATTTCTGGGAGTCTGTGTGAGGGTGGCTCCTGCTGGCTCAGCGTTTGAGTCATTGGCTCATGAAAGCAGGTGGCCCTCCCCAGTGTGGTGGGTCTCTTCCGGTCAGTGGAGGGTTTGGCTAGGACAAAAAGGCGGAGGAAGAACGAGTCTGCCCCTCTTCTCCTGCCTCTCCACTCCAGCTGAGACATCACCTCTCTACTTCTGTCCCCAGACAGGGACAGACCCCCTGGGGACCCCAGTTGTTAGTCCCTCAGACACTCACAGATGGCAGGTCGTGGGCCCTCTTGGCCTCCACAGTCACAGGAGCCGATTTCCTACCAGAAAAGTCCTTGAATGTGCACGTGCCGTGGGCTGTTTCTGCAGAACCCTGACTTGTGTTGGGAGCTTGGAGAGCTGACTCTGAGGTCGAGCTGGAAGAGAGAGTATGTCCCGTTCCCCAGTGCTCTTACCTGTGAGGCTTGGTGACCCCAGTGCCCACCCCCGCCAGGAGCATGAACAGCCAGCAATGATGCGGGCATATGAGGCGGAGCTGGTGCCCAGGAACACCAAGTGAAGTCAGCAGTATTGTCATTGTCACTGGTGCCATGCTTGGGAGGAAGCAGCAGACACATCCTCACCAGTGCTTCAGGGTCTCACAAGATGGCCTTGACCTAAGTCACGCAGTGTCATTGCAAGGCTCTAAGAAGGGGTCAGTGGCACAGAACAGGCACATGTGGCCTCCTCTAAGTCTGCTGGAAGCAGAGTCAAATTCAAGCCTCCCTTGTACAAAACCAACATGAAACCCAGCGGATGACACAGTTACAAACAGAAGAGCCACTGCTGGGGTTGAGGGGACCTTCCGAGCGAACTGACTGAGAGCCAGGCCATGTCTGGAGGCATGAAATGTCTCCACAGCCCCAAATCCACCATCAGCAAAGGTACAAGGCAAATGGGAGAAAAGTGTCTGAGACATGTTGGGGGCCAAGGGCTGCTACACTTGGTAGTAACGCCCCTCGCCACACACACACACATGCGCAAGCGGACAGCATCAGCGGGACCAGGGCGGGGCATGCACAGGCCTCGGTGGTGATGGACGGGCTGAACTCGTGGGCTGGCCCGCGTACAGGGTGCCCGATTTGCCATCAGGTTGCCAGGGCTTCAATGACAGGATCCTGCAGCTGCTGCTTGGTGGGCAGTGACTGCTAGTGCACTAAGGTCACCACAGACAGTGGGAGCATCTCGTGTGCAGAGACCCCCAGGGGAAAGCCCGGCCCCAGGTCCAGGCAGCCGAGTGGGCATGGGGCGGGTGGCCAGTCATGGTGCAGTCGCCCAGCGACCAGAGTTGGCAAAAACTGGCTCAAAAGAGAACGTAAACACGGCCCTATTTGGTTAACAAAACGTGTGTGCAAATGCATGTATATGTAAAGTACGCATTTCCAGGTAAGGGGTAATAAATATAAAACACCTACTTCTGGTAAAAAAAGACCCAAAGATTCGAAATGACCTCCAAGTGTTAAGAAAGTATCTGCAGGAAAAATTCATTTGAGTTTCCCTTTTGCTTACCTCTGTGTCAAATTTTCTCGGCAACAAATGTGTATAAATTGTGTAATAAAAGAAAGAAAGTGACACAGGCCCCTGGAGTCACATCGCATGGCCTGGAGCAGGCCGCTGCCCCAGTGTCCCAGGCCATCTGGCTGGGGTTCGCTCAGCCCTGGAAACACCCTGTGAACAAAGGGCCCCGCCCCTCCGCGCCTGCGGCTGTCTCTGTGCAGATGCTGCCTTCCCAGGGTACCATCCTGACATCAAAGACAATTATGCAAATCTGTAAGACGGCTCCGAGGCCCCAGGGGAACATGGTTAGAGGAGTAACAGAAGATTCAAAAAGGGAGTAAGTATGTAAGAGCGCTGGTCCATTGTCACCAGCACAGGGAATGTCAGTGTTTCACCATCTCCTTCTCAGGGACTGACTGTGGCTTCAGTCAGAACACCTTGTGTATCTGTCTCAGTTCACTCACGCTGGTGTTGCCCTGGTTATCCTCAGTGCCGGTGAGGCTGCGGTGTAGCACCGCAGGGGCTGGGGCCAGCCTCGTCCTGCAGACACAACAAGGAATGCCACAGGGGCGCAACAAGGAATGCCACAGGGGCGCGGGGACAGGTGCCTGCGACATCTCCAACAACAGGGCACCTGAAGAATCAGCCAGATGCAACATACATTTGCAGGTAAAATGGCATGCTTGTTCTGTGCCACCAGCATGGGAACAAGCTCCTGTGTGCTCCTGTGTGAGGGTCAGGACACAATTACAGCGTGGTGGCCTGGGTTCAGAAGGAATGCACAGAGGAGGCGCCCCCACGCTGACCAGGCCTGTGCTGGGCCCTGGGAACAAGGGGCACCTTTGTGTGTCACTTAATACTTCTCTGTGTTTCTTACAATGGAAATAGTGTCACAATAAGCTGAGGCATGAGTTAAATGCTGAGAAGAAAAGGAAAACGGCAAGCCCCTGACACGGAAGTCAGCAGAGGACGCTCACAGATATGTCGCAGCGGCAGACACCAAGGACAGCAGCACGGTGAACCCATGTCCAGCCTCAGAGCTATTCAGATTATTGCAGAAATGATTTCTTCTTATTCTTCTAATGTCTTACAATTAGCAAGAATGATTTTGGTCATCTGAAAGCAATTATGTCTTAAGTTGCAAAGCACAGTGGGGCCCAATGGAGGTGCCCCAAAGGCTGGGTTTTGTGCTAGATCAAATGTGGGGTGAGGGGTGCAATTTGGAGCAAATGCCATTTTGGCAGGTGGGACACAAGACAGGGAAGTTTGGTCACAAGTGGACAGGCTGCAGGGTCTGAGGTGCACTGTCCGGGCTTGGCCTGACTGGTGCTGTGTGGTGGACATGAAGGCAGTGGGTAAGAGCTGCTGGGCATACAGCCTGGGTGCATCGGTGACCGCTGGGTGTGGGGGAGGAGGAGGAGAGACTGTCCGTCTTTCGAGAGAAAGAGAAAATTCTGGCTGGGACACGCAGAATAGAACATAAAACACACACACACACACACACACACACACACACACACACCAGGAGAGCATGTCTGGGTTTCAGAACTACTGGGAGGAACATAGTTCGGCTATGCAACTGAGTCACACAGATACAAAACATTTCCCAGGACACTGCAAACTAGTGAGATTCGCCCTCACGTGACACCCTCCACCTTACAAAACTATAAGAAGAAAAAAAACCAAGTAAACAGAATGAAGGATTACAATAAAAATTAGAGTAGAAATCAATGAAATAGGAAACAGAAAAACAATAAAGAAAATCAATAAACCAAATGTGGTTCATTGAGAAGGTCAGTAAAATTGATAAACCTCTTCAGGCATGTCCAACCTTGGGCCACATTGGAAGAAGAATTGTCTTGGGTCCCCCATAAAATAACACTAACAATAGTTGATGAGCTGAAAAAAAAATGTCCATGCATAGTTTTCGTAATGTTTTAGGAAGTTTATGAATTTGTGTTGGGCTGCATTCAGAGCCGTCCTGGGCCACGGGTTGGACAAGTTTGCTCTAGGTCGATCAGGAGAAAAAGAGACAGAAAACAAAAATAACCAATTTCAGGGAAATGGATGTGAGAGGGACAGGAGGAAACATTTAGCTCATTGTCTTGGTGTGATGATTATTTCCAACTTATTAAATAACCCTTGGGTCCAAAAAGAAATCAAAAGGGGAACTTATCAAATTATGCATCTTACTATGTGTAGTTACTACGCGTCAGTTAGGCCTCAATAAGCCTGTTAAAACAAAACCACAAAAGCAATTTGGGCAAAATTTTAAAAGAACTAAATAAAAAGTGAGGGAGAAAAAAGCCAAGCAGAGGTATCATAAGTGTCACAAAAGTTGGAGTTCAGGGCTTGCCCAGGGGGGTCCCTGGTAACACCTCAGTTTCCATTTGACCCCTGAAGGGCAAAGCCCTAGAGACTGGAGGGCGGGGCCTCCTAAGTCCTGGAAGTAGCCTGTGGCCCCTCACCTGGCCACATCCAGGAGTGGGCACGACCCCATTTGAGGGACAGAAGGAAAAGAAATTCTCTCTGAACCACAGGACACCCCAGAGCCTGTTTTCTTCACAGTGATCACCACGTGTCCTGGGTTCCCAGGTGTGCCAGGGAGCAGGGTCACGGTAAACCAAGAACAAACAACAGACACAAACCCACAGGTCACCAGACACTGCCGTTATTAGGAGGAACCTTAGAGCGTGAGTAATATGTTTAAGAATATAGATGAAAAGCAGAGTCTCATCAGAGAGTTAAAACTTAAAGAAAAGGAATCCTACAGAAATTCTAGAACTGAAATATACAAATGACTGACATGAACCACTGAATAGACGGTTTGAAGAGCAGGTGACGTACACAGAGAGAGGACTAGTGGAAAGGAGGCCAGTGGGTAGAACCCCCCGCACGGACATGTGGAGGAGGAAGCAGAGAAAATACAGAGTGCCAGGCATTTGGGACACAGCAAGACCCTTACCCGGGATGAGTGAGACCCCAGAAAGACAGCAGTGGGAGACAATGTTGCAGAAGCAGAATGTGAACTATACTGGCCAAGAATTTTAAAACGCAGCTGAAAGATGAAAAGCCATAGGTTCAGGAAGCTCTGTGAATGCCATTAGCATAAATAAAAGAGAATCACCTGGGAACATCCTCGCAAAACTGCTGAAAATAGAAAATATAAAAACATCCAGGGAAAAAATGGTACATTATCTTCAAAGTGCAACAAAAAGATACAAAGCACTTTTTCAACAGAAATGATGGAAGCAGGACGACAGTGGAGGGAGGTCCTGAAAGTGCCTCCAATCCCATACTGTGGGCCTGGGTGTCCAAAGTGCGGGCCATTCTGTTGGCCACCCTCGCTGCTCCGACCAGTGTGCCCACCCCCAAAGGCAGCACCCCACACCCCAGGACGCTGGCGAGCTCCCCGCGCCCTGTTGTACTGTCCCCACCTGCCAGGGGGCTGACGTCCAGCCCCTCCATCAGGCCTGCGGGGGCGGGGGCGCTGGCAGCTGATGCACACTGCTCGCACGCTGGGGCCAGCTGGATGGGGTCCGCCACACACGGGGACAGCCTCA
>PVJL010021596.1:0-10364 GCA_004026885.1 Lyroderma lyra | reverse complement strand
GCATTTTTTCATATGTCTGTTGGCCATTTGTATTTCCTCATGGGAGAAGTGTCTGTTTAGTTCTTCTGCCCACTTTTTAATTGGGTTGTTTGTTTTTTTGTTGTTAAGTCTTATTAGTTCTTTATATATTTTAGATATTAGACCCTTATCTGATGCGTTATTGGCAAATATTTTCTCCCATTCAGTTGGCTGTCTCTTTCCCTTGTTGATGGTTTCTTTTGCTGTGCAGAAGCTTTTTAGTTTAATATAATTCCATTCATTTATTTTTGCTTTTACTTCCCTTGCCTTTGAGGTCAGGTTCATGAAGTCTTCCTTGAGTCCTAGGTCTATAAGTTTAGTACCTATGTCTTCTTCTATACATTTTATTGTTGCAGGTCTTATATGAAGGTCTTTAATCCATTTTGAGTTAATTTTTGTATATGGAGAGAGAAGACAGATTATGCTCATTAATTGGAAGGTTGTTGTAAAGATGCCATTTCTGCCTACAGTGATACATGAATCCATTGCCATTTCAATAAAAATTTTGCAAGCCTTTTATGCAAATGTGCGGACGACTGTGAAATGCATGTGAGAATGCCAAGGTCCAAGCAGAGCCTTGTGCTGTTGAAGATACACAAGGTATAAGGTTGTTTCTGTAGGGTGTAGAAACACTGTATGAAGCTAGTGTGGTGCTGATGGCACGCGTGTGCAGGAAAACACTGGTGCACATGTGCGCACATGATAAATGACCACGGTGGCCCTGTTGGGCCATTTGAGTGTCTCAGTAAATGTTACTGGGCCAAACAGGTCTGTGTTAGGAGGGAGGTAACAACATCTGGTCCCTGAATCACACACCAAAAGATCAATTGATGTAAATGTGAAAAGGAATTTTTTGAGAAAAACTTTATGACTTCACTGTGCGGCATGTTGGGGTTCTCCACATAAACCAAAGGAATTGCTCATATGATTATGAAGGCTGAGTAGTTAGCAAGCGTGCAGATGTGTTCCAGCCCCAGGCAGAAGGCCTGAGGACAAGGAGGGAAGGTGTGATCCGCAGTCTGAGAGCAGGAGAGGAGCAATGTTCCAGCTCAAGCATCAGCCAGGAGAGGATCCCCTGTCATTCAGACTTTTTGAGGTGTTACAGTTCTCAATGCCCTTAATCACAGGGCACAGTGGTCCTAAGTAAAACTCAAAGTTCAGAAGTAATACAAATTAAGAAATTTTAATACAAATATCACAGATTATTTCAAAAATAAAGAGCAAAGCCAACGTCAAAGCAAAGTCAAAAGAAAAATAATAAGTCTCATCACAAATACTTTCCCAATAGTATGTACGGTGTCAGATGGGTACTAATCCGAGTCATCACTTTGTCAATTATATAAACATACATGACATAATCACTGAGTATCCCTGCAACTAATACGTGATCTGGACTTGAAAAAGATTTTGAAATGTATGTCAACTGTAATGAATTTTTTTAAATTTAAAAAATAGAATAGTTTACCAATAAGATGATCTTCTAAATATTCATAAGAAAACCTCAGAAAGAATCAACAACCTGATGTTAAAATGAGGTGAGGGTGATCGTTCACTCTGCTCTTCATGCGTCACAGCAAGCCACCTTGTCCCATAGGAAACGGGACCATCACCCAGAGCCCAAATGCCCCTCCTAGAATTCAGGTCCCTGCGGACTAAGTCCTGTGAAAACTGTAAACACACACCCAGAGCGCGAGGCAGGCTGCACAGGGCAGGAGAAAACTTGAGGCCGCCCGCAAACGGCACTGCCACAGACACAGGAAGACGTGCTCCCCGGGGAATTGGGGCATTTCGCTGGTCGGGAAGACGTTCGTTCACACACGAGCACACAGCACGTCCTGCAGGTGAACACCAGCGGCGACAGCAGATACGCCCAGTACTCACCACCACCTTGGACTCACCACCCAGCTCCCAAAGACTCCCAAGCACGGCTCAGCGCACCTTCCTCTGCTGAAGCCACCACCACTGGAAGCACAGCCCAAGTCGCCTCCTGGACCAGACCCAGGGCCACCGCCACGTGCCCGCCCACCACGTGCTCGCCCTATGCCCACCCGTCACGCTCATACTTCCCACCATGCACCTGCCCGCCACCCGCCACCCACCGACTTTCTGCTCCTACCCATTTCCCCAGGTGCCGCGGGGCTCTGCTTTCACCGCCACCAGCATGCAGAGTCGCGGGAAACTTCCCGCAGTGGTGGGAGCGCGGGTGAAACTATGATGTTGGGAGGGGATGCACATGCGCAGTAGGGACCGGTGGGGAGCACATGTGGGAAGGCGAGACTGCATTGCCCACGCATGTCTCGGTCTGTTAGGAGCCCCTCCTCCAGGAGCACTTGGATTTCCTTGCAGGGTCATCTGTCTTGCTGCCCTGAAATGGATGAAATGTTGTCTCTACCCACGTGGCAACCACGTGGCATTCTGGTTTCTTACTAAATCACAGTCCATAACCTGAAAGCCACAGTGGCATGAATGGGGAAATCTGAATGTGGGGAAACATACCATGACGTTAAAAGTGGGCTGTAATCATTCTAGTTGTGATCACGGTAATGGATGAGAGGAGGTGCCTCTCTTTTGTCCCCACTGCACACTGAAGCCCGAATGGTGCGATGTCACAATGTCTGCATTCTATTGAACTACTTAAACCAACTGGCAACTGTTGCGACTTTGTCAAATTAGCATTTTTAAAGTAAATCCCAAGTGTGAGATGTTATGTCATGTTTTCAACAAATGACAAAGGGAAGTGAAGTAGGGAAGTTTATTACTCACAGGTCTTGGAGGAGCCCGTGCAGCAGGCCACCAGGGAGGTCGAGGCAGGGACCAGGAAGAGGGCAGCAGGAGCGTGTGCCTTTTAGGGTTCTCCATCAAAATGTTTTGGGGTTCCTGGACCAAGGCCTGATGTCTCAGCTGGAAAAGTGAGGTTTGGTAGCTCTGCAGGGGTCTTATTTAAGAGGCAGAGGGGAAGGGACTGGGGCGAGGCATCTATTGCCGGGCTGCTGGTGAAGTGGCATCAGGAACAGCATGTGCTGGGGACTCTGCACTGTTATATAGGGAGTGTGCTTGCAGGGAGCGTTGGTGTCAGCCTGAGGGCCCAGCCAGCCCCTTGGCCATATAAAAGGGAGTCAGAGGCGGCAATACCATGGAGTAGTTTAAATGAACTCTTGACAGCAACTGTCTTCAACCCCATTAAAAAGATGCTAAAATACTTTTTCATCCACTAAACTAATTTCTAAGCCACCAGTAGATGATGTTACACTGTTATGGTATGAGGTGGTGGGGCCCATGGGACACCATGATCTCTCGAGGCCTCATGATGGGATCAGGGCCCTTCTAAGAGGAAGCTAGCGACCTGTCTTTCTCCCCTGTGAGGGTGCAAGAAGAAGTCAGCTACCTGCCACCCAAAAGAGGACTCTCATCAGAGCCCCACCATGCTGTCACCCTGGCCTCAGACCTCCAGCCTGCAGGCTATGAGAAGCACACTGGTCATTTGCAGCAGGCGGAGCTTTGTCCCCTCAGGCCGATCCCTTCTCTCCCCACATTGCCAAGCTTGTACCACTGGAGGTTGTCTAAAGCTGGGACTAACTCTCTGAGGTAGCATTACCCGCCGGCCGGCACTCACACTTGCAGAGGGCGCAGGACCTGTCATCACTGAGGCTTGGAAACCAGCCCATAAGTCCCCAGTTTGGGAATGTGCTGACCAGGAGGTCAACCGAAGACTGCTAACAGCCAAAGGCCATTGCCTGGATGCCTTAGGTTCATGTTTCAAGGGCCACATCTCCCCTCCCAACTTTCCTGCCCCCCCCCCGCACTTTTGAGTACTTCAGAGTTTCCCTCAGGCAATCCCTCACATTGAAATCCCCAAAACACTGCTACACACTCCTCCATTGGCAGCAGTGTCACCGCTGTGCGGGTGTGACATTGGGGACAGAAACCTCCCTGGCAGGGGCAGCAGTCCTCTGTTTCCGGATTTGCTAATCAGTCGGAGTTGGAGTTTGGCTGTGCCTCGTGGTGGATGGGGTTCAAGTTGAGCTGGCAAAACAGTACACTCAGTGACATCCAGGTCCTAATTGTAGAGCTTTATGAAGCAGATGGGACTGTGACTCTGACTAACGATCCTGAGATGGGGAGATTGTCCTGCATTATCTGGAGGGCCCAAGATTGTCACAGGGTCCCTGCAAGGAAGAGCCAGATGGCCGGTCAGAGGAGACTGGAAGACACTGGCTTTGAACATGATTTGTTTTAATAAGGACAAGCACGCAGAGCCCAGGCTCATGCTCATGACTGGGGAATGACGCAGAGTTTGAACTGGGGTGGGATGCTGGCAAACCTGTTCATGATGGGGGTGAGGTCAATGTCCTAGGGGTTGATGAGAGACTTCAGGCAGAAGTGCTGAAGAATGGCAGTCAGCAGCAGGAAGAGCTCCATGTGGGCCAGGGCTTCTCCAACACACACATGCTTGCCTGCAGGGACAGTGGTGCCTGTGAGACCCTGGGGACACAGCATATCAGGGCCAGTTGTGAGCAAACAGACACCCTAAGGCAGAGGGCACCCCTCTCAGCCCATTGGAAGGAAGTGCAGGGTAGATATCAGTGTGAGAGCATCAGGGACGAGTCCTCACACACCTCAATCCCCTGGACTCGTCTGC
This sequence comes from Lyroderma lyra, assembly GCA_004026885.1. Taxonomy (NCBI): domain Eukaryota; kingdom Metazoa; phylum Chordata; class Mammalia; order Chiroptera; family Megadermatidae; genus Lyroderma; species Lyroderma lyra. The sequence goes on along the minus strand of PVJL010021596.1, from coordinate 5,707 downwards.
ATAGACGCATGTTGGGTTAGAGAGTGGGCCCCGCCCACCACATGCTCATGCCCACATGCCACAGGGAAGAGGCCAGCGCAGCGACAGCGGGTGTGGAAGGCCCTGGGTTGGGTAAAGGATTGTCCTTCACACCAACACTTGAGGGAAGACCCTGGGAAGGAGGCCATAATCCCATAGGGGGCACTCAGTCACAGCCCAAGGAGGTCTGGGTGGTCTGGTGATGAGCCCAGGAAAACGACGTAAGATTTTTTTTAGGAACCGTATGGCGAACTCGGTAGTAATGTACAGAGAACACGGTAGTAACCATACGGAAAACTCGGTATTAACTGTGGAGAACTCGGTAGTAACCATGTGGACAACTCGGTAATAACTGTACAGAGAACTCGGTAGTAACCATAGAGAGAACTCAGTAGTAATCGTACAGATAACTCGGTAGTAACCGTGTGAAGACCTCGGTAGTAATCGTACAGAGAACTCGGTAGTAACGTATGGAGAACTTGGTAGTAACCGTACAGAGAACTCGGTAGTAACCGTGTGGAGAACTCAGTAATAATTGTACAGAGAACTCGGTAGTAAAGTACGGAGAACTCAGTAGTAACCATACAGAGAACTTAGTAGTAACCGTGTGGAGAACTCGGTAGTAATCATACAGAGAACTCGGTAGTAACCGGTCAGAGAACTCGGTAGTAACCATGTGCAGAACTTGGGATGACGGCAGATCACCCATGGAGCAGAGGGCAGGAATCTGGAAAAATCACCAGGAAGGTGCTACACTTGAACTTCTTTTTTTTAATTTTAATTCATTTTTATCGTTAGACTTATTGGGGTGACATCTGTTAGCAAGGATTACATAGGTTTCAGACATACAATTCTACAGTGCATTGTCAACTTGATGTATAAGTTCACCCTGTGGAAAATGGCTTGAAATAGTCACTGTACTTGAACTTTCCATTTTCATTCAGAAAGTGCTCTGGCTTAAACTGCTCTGGATCAGGGAATTCTTGGTCATCGTACAAGACAGAGTCCAGGGTTGGAATTACAATCGTGCCCTGGAAGGAACAAAGACTGTCAGTCAGCAAGTTAGCGAACATGGGCTTCGCTCTGCAAGCCTGTTGTTTTGAATTTTACCTCCTACAAGACAGTACGATTCCAGCCAGGGAGGGTGTTTGCTCAAGGACTAGCTAGAAAGCAGTCAGATGCCAGGTTGAAATGCCCAGGAGAGCTCGGAGATTTTCAGAGGAGCAACTCCAGGGCTGGACATTACTGCTCTTCGCTTCTGGTGTCGAGAACAGCAGGACGCCCCAGCACTCCCTGTGGAGCCCCTTCTCTATGCAGTCCCCAGGCCCCCATGAGGACTGCTGGGGAAGCAGCGCTCTGCCAGCCCAGCCCCCACCATTCAGCACATTTGCCAGAAAGAGGCACCCTCGGATCCCCAACCTGTCCCCCAGCCAGATGGCGTCACAGGTGGTGGCAAGGTGCTCAGCATGTGTCATCGCGGCTCACACCTGACCTTGGGGATGATGTATCCTCTGAACACCGTGTTTCGGGTTGCTTTGTGCAGCAGGTTGGAGGGAATGAGGGCAATGAACCGCTGAATTTCACGCACCACGGCATCCATGTAGGGAATCTCCTGCCGGTCCTTGAAGGTGGGAACTCAGCTCCATCCAATCACCCTGTCAATTTCTTCATGAACTTTTTCTGTGAAGACACGACAGAAAGACATTAAGGACCGACTCCAGGCTGGCTGGACGTCCAGCCACCCAGCACTCAGCAGATGTTTGCGGAGCACTCTAAGCAGGAACTGCAATGTTGGCTAACACTTCGCGGATGTCACCAAGTGCTAAGCCAGCACGTTTTGGTGTCCGTTGTCTTCTGTACTTTTTATTGCGGTCACATTGGTTTATGGGATGTGACTTTCAGGTGTACTACATAAAATTGAGATGTCTGTATGTACTGCATTATGCTCGCCCAGTAAAGTTTCCACCCGTCACCATACCACTGACCCCCCCTTACTCATGTCACCCTCCCTGCACCCCTTTTCCCTCTGGTAAATAACTATCTTTTGTCTATCTCTATGCATTCATTCGCTCTGATTTTCATGGTCAACTATGAGTGAAAGCATGTGACATTTGTCTTTCTCCACCTGACTTACTTCAGTGGGGACAGTAACGTGAAGCCCAGCCATGGCATGGCAGATGGCCAGACTACATCTTATGATTGAATATTTCATGCGTGTGCACACACGTACCACATCTTCTGTACCCATCCAGCCACTGATGGACACTTAGGTTATTTCCATATCACGGTTACTTTAAATAATCCTGCAATGAATGTAGAGGTGCATGTACCATTTTTTTTTTATTTTTTCAATATGGGTGGTTCCCTGGCTGGGAATCGAACCCAGGCCACAGCGTTGGCAGCACTAAAGCCTTAGCCACTGCACCACCAGGGGACTCCATGCATGTATTCTTTTAATTAGTGTTTTAACATTCTTCAGATAAATACCCATAAGTAGGACAGCTGGATCCTATGACAGTTCTACTTTTAGTTTTTGGAGGACTCTCCATGGTGGCTGCACCAATTTACATTCCCACCAGCAGGGCATGAGGGTTTCCTTCTCTCCACAGCCTCACCAACACGCGTTATTTCTTGTCTTTTTTATAACAGCCATTCTGAAAGGTGTGGAACTCTTTGTAGTGTTGATTTGCATCTCCCTGATGATGAGTGACCCTGAGTATCTTTCATGTGCCTGTTGGCCATCTACACATCCTCTTCAGAAGAATGTCTATTCAGGTCTTCTGCCCGTTTTCACATCAGGTCGCTTGGTTTTTGTTTGTTTAAGTTGTGTGAGTTCTTTATGTATTTTGGATATTAACCTCTTATCAGATGTCTGATTTGTAAATATCTATTCCCATTCCGTGTGTTGCCTTTTCATTTTGTTGATGGTTTTCTTTGCTGTGCTGATGACTCCGAATTGGATGTAGTCCCATTTGCTTATTTTTCCTTTTGTTTGCCTTGCCCATTTGAACTCTTAGAGTCAAATCAGCAAAAGCCTCACTAAGACCAGTGTCAAGGAGCTTACCACGACCTATGTTTTCTTCAATATACTTTATGGTTTCAGGTCTTAGGTTCATGCCTTTAATCCATTTTGAGTTAACTTGAGTGTAAAATAGTGGTCATGTTTCTTTCTTTCACATGTGGCTGTCCAGCCTTCCCAATACCATTTACTGGAGAGACTGTTCTTTTTCCACTCTATCTTCTAGGCAGCTTTGGTGCCCATTAGTTGTCCGTATACGTGTGGGTTTATTTTTGGGCTCTCAATTCTGTTCCACTGGTCTGTGGGTCTGTTTGTTCTGCCAATATCACACTGTTTGGGTTAGTACAGCTTTGTAGTATAGTTTGAAATCAGGAAGTGTGATACTTCTAGCTTTGTTCTTTTTGTCTCAAGATTGCTTTGGCTGTTTGGGGTCTTTTTTTGTTTCCATACAAATTTGAGGATTTTTTGTTCTATTTCTGTGAAAACTGATTGGGTTTTAATATGGATTACGTTGCCTCGATGGATTGCTTTACATAGGATGGACATTTTAAAACGTTAACTCTTCCAATCCATGAACATAATCCATATCTTTCCATTTACTTACATCATCCTCAGGTTTTTATGGAGCTCACTGAATGGTCTTCCTGACCTTCCTTGCAGCTCGTGGAGTTCCTTCGTGACAGCTATTTTGAATTTGCTCTCAGTTAGACTCCTATCTTCTGTGATTTTGAGTTTGGTTTCTGGAGAATTGTCACTTTCTTTTTGTGATAACGAATTTCAGTGATTTATCATGGTGCTCGATGGGTTGTCCCTCGGCCCACACATTGAAAGTAGCACTTTTCTTATTTAGGAAAGGCTTGGCTTTCTTTGATTCTGAGTTGAGCAAGTTGATAATTCAAGGCCTTCCTCTTGTTTTCCAGTAGGCAGTGCGACAGAGCATGGTTTTGGTTCCTCCTATCTGCATTGTCTCCTTGCCGTGTGAGAGCCAGCGCTTGCCACTCTCCCCTGCCTTGGCCACAGGTGCCGTGGTGCCTTTGGTATTCATTCTTGTGCTGCTGCCTGTGTCACTGTGGTTGTGAGTGTGGCTTCCAGGGTCCTGGGCATCTCTCCTGCATCTCAGGTCACCTGAGTCGCAAGGTGAAGGCAGGGGTGGGGCAGGAGAACACTTCCCCTCCAAGGATATGTCCAGCAACCCCAAGTGCCAGTTCTGTAAAGTCTAACAAGTCATGACAGTTCCCGCTTCACAGACAGAAAGCTGAAGCCTAAATGCTCCAAGCTGTCTGACTGTCCTGGTGTGATAGCCACACAGCCCTGGTGCCTGTCACTCGACATACCTTCGATGTCCAGGTATTTCATGAGAATCAGAAGCCCATATCTCAGAGTGGTGCTGGTGGTCTCTGTCCCTGCAAAGAACAGGTCGGCCACAGTCACAGCAATGTTGTCCAAGGTGTACACAGGATCTCCGCTGTGTTTTTCCTAAGGGAGTTAGAAACAGGCAGGAAGTCATGAAGGGGACATCTTCAGGTGAACAGGAGAGCCTCGTGTGCCTCAGCAACAAAGAGCCTGCCCTCAGCCTCCTTCTGCCCCACCAGCCAGTTCTCAGGAGGCAAGGACATCACTGGTACCCTGTCACGTGGAAGGGCAGTGAGAGACCACCTGCTGGAGGGGCTTCTCAGGTACTGGGGGCCCTTATGCAGGGAAATCAGGCATGCAGTCACACACTGGGCTAGAGCGACCAGTGACAGCCAAGGACAGAAGAGAAGCTTCACCAACCTGGGCTGGGGGGCTCAGGTAGTTGCTGGGTGGGCCTGGGACCCCTGAAGTCGTGCACAAGTTGGGGCTTACGTGCTCATGAGGTACCCATGGGACAGGGTCATGATTAGGAAGCATAGCTTGGAGGTGGCCAGTGTGAGGGGACACAAACCGAGTCACAGTCCCCAGCGGCTTGCTGGGCAGTCAGTGCTCAGTGAGGTGATGTCACAGGCTGGCCAGGCCGGCTCTCGGCTCATGTGAGAGCAGCGTGTGGTGGTTGTGCTGAAGCCAGTGTGCTTGCAGGAAACTAAAAGCATTGAACTAGGCCCAGTGTGGGCAGCCTGGGCACCAGCAGAGCGGCTTCTACATCTAAAAAGCACAGGTTCCCCGACACTCCCCACACCAGCAGGGCACCTTCTGCATCTCTAGGAGCATACAGTCAATGAAGTCCCAGGGGCGGTTGGGGTCCAGTGACTCCTGGTGCTCTTTCACCCTCTCTGAAGCAAACTTTATTATCTCTAACACATTTTTTCATCACTTTCCTATGGCTTCCTGGCAGGTAGCACAGGTAGCTTGAAAAATTATTGTAGAGCTAGAGAGAGAGAGAACATCTTACGATATGTGTTTTCTCCTGATGTGACATAATTTTCTGTACTGGACGAGCAAGTTTCTCCACACCTGAATGTAGAGCTGTCACCGATGGATCGTTTACAGTGTCTCGGCCCCTGTATCCCCCAGGGCACACCTCCATTAGGTGGTGTGTGTCTCTGGGGAATGTGAACACAGAGGCACGTGAGTCCAGTGTCACGTGGGGCCTTATTTTTAGAGACTGAATGGTCAGAGTCTGGGCAGCAGGGCCCATGGCCATCCCCAGTGGGCAACTGCAGCCCAGGGGTTCTGGCTCTGCTGGTTGGCGTG
>PVJL010021595.1:0-10364 GCA_004026885.1 Lyroderma lyra | reverse complement strand
GTGGTTATGATTAGTGTACGTATCTAAATTTGAGTTAGAGTATGTGTTAATTTTCAGGTTAGGTTCAGAGCTGGAGTTTGGATTGGGTTAGAAGAAGCTTTGAGGTTATGGTATCAAGAAAGGTTAAATGAAATCACGGTGTAAGGTTAAGGGAAGGGCTATTTATAGAGTGAGGTAAAGGTTGAGGGTAGGGTAAGGTGTTTAGTTAGGCATATGGTTTGCGATAGGGTTTGGGTGAGTTAATGATTAGGGGTAAGTGATAGAATTAGGCTTAGAGTTACCTTTGCGGTTGGAGTTAGGTTTTAAGTTAGGAGAGGAGAAGGGCCGGGTTTATGATGCGGTGATGATTTCAGTTAATTATTAGGTTTTTCGGATTAGGGTGAGATTTAGCTTGGGGGTCAGGGTTTGGGTTTCCATTAGAGTTGGGTTTGGGTTTCCAGTAAAAGCCAGTATGGGTTCCTTTCAGGGATAGTGTTATGGTTAGGCTTAGGTTTTCAATTAGGATTCGGTTTAGTGTTAGATTTCGGTTTAGGATTATTTCTTGACTTCTTTATGAGATTTAGAGTTAGGGTTCCTTTTATAGTTAAGCTGAGGGTTCTGTTTTAAATTCGGTTTGGAGTTGGTGTAGGGATAGGTTTGGGCTTCAGTTGTAATTTACGTGACAGTTGTGGTTAGGGTTCTTTATTTAAGTTTTAAATTAATTCCGGTGACATTGATTAGTAAAATTATGTTTCCAGTGTGCATTTTTGTAATACATAATTTATAGTCATATACTGCATTTTGCGTTCATCACCCAGAATCAGTCCTTCTTTCCCCCTATATTTGACCTCCCCTTTCCTCTTCTACCACCTCTCTTTTCCCTTACATTCTTATAACCACAAAAGTGTTGTTTGTATTTATGAGTTTTTGGATTTTTCTTTGTTGCTTTCATTTTTACATCCCAAATATGAGTGAAGTTCTATGGTTCCCAGCTTTCACTATTTGATTTATTTCCCTTAGTATGGTAATCTCCAGACCCATCCATGTTGTCACAAATGACAGAATTTCATCTTGACTTCTGGGCGAGTAGTGTTTCACCGTGTATTTGTACCACATCTCCTGCATATAATTACTTGTTGAAGAACATGGTGGTTGTTGTCATGTCTTGAACACCATACCTTTTACTGCAAGGAACACAGGGGTACCTATGTCTCTATGAGTACATGTTTTCAGATATGGAGGGTGGATACCAGAGAAGCGATTGCTTGGTTTTAGGGTATCGTCATACTTATTATTTTGGGGAACCTTTGTACTGTTTTCCATAGTTGCTGTGTCAATTGACATGCCCACCTGCAGCATATGAGAATTCATTATTCCCACTGCCTTTCCTACACTCGTTATTCCTTGTCTTGTGGATCATAGCCTTTCTATTAATAACAGGTTGTTCATGGCATTTCTCTAATAGCTAGTGTACTTAAACTTTATGTATGTATCTCTTGGTTGTTTGAATAATCTGTTTTCTTTGGGGAAGTGTCTGTTCAAGTCCTCTGCCCATGTTTTAATCTGATTTATTGTTTGTCTGGTGTTGAGTTCTAGGAGTTCTTTATATGATTTAGGTTTTAAACCCATTTCAGTCATTGTTTGCAAATGTCTTCTCCCACTCTGTCGGTAGTCTTCTTGCGTTCCTCATGGTTTCTTTTGCTGTGCAGAAGCTTTTACGTTTGATACATTCCCATTCATTTCTTTTGACTTTTACTTCCCTTGCCTTTGGGGTAACATTTATTTAACTCTTTCTGAAGCAAGGTCTACAGGTTTAGGACCTACACTTTCTTCTATGCCATTTATCATTATTCGTAGTATGTTTAGGTCTTTGATGCAGAATGAGCTAATTTTGATAACTGGTGACTCTAATTTCATTCTTTTGCATGTTGTCTTCTATATGCCGCAGTACCTTTTATGGAAAATTGTTGTGTTCTTCATTATAAATTTTTGGCTCCTCCATCAAAAACGATCCCCAAATATATATCTGGGTTTATTTCTGGGTTTTCTGTTCTTTCTCATTGGTCTATGTGTTTGTTTTCCTCCAAATACCGTGCTGCGTTGTTTATTTTCAATTTTTGTTATAGATTGTAGTCAAATTATGTGCTACATCCACCCTTGCTGTTGTTGTTGTTCTTGTTTTTTCCTTACGTAGCCTGTAGCTATTTCGGGCCTTTTCTGATTCCTTACAAATTTGTTGATATTTACCTTCAAATATTTCGAAAATCTGTCCTTGGAATTTTCATGGGGATGGCATTAAATCTGTTTATTTCTTTGAGTAACATGACGATGTTAATGAGGTCCATTTTTCCCATTCATGTACATAAAATCTCTTTTCCTTTCTTTGTGCCTTCTTCAATTTCTTTTAATGTCTTGTGGTTTCCAATGTATAGGTCTCTCAGCCCCTGTGTTAAGTTGATTCTGAGCATAGAGGTTAGGATTGAATTCAAATCAGGGTTAGTGTTAGCCTGTGCTTTAGGGCTATTGTTTGGGCTAAGTTTGTGGTTTCCGTTAGAGTCAGTGTTGTAATTAAGGTTAGCTTTCATGTTAATTTGATAATTAGAATTAGGGTTAAGATTAGCTTAATATTGACTTTTGAAGTTCGGATTTCACTTTCTCTTACTGTTATGGTTAAGGTTATCGTTAGGTCTACAATTCGATTTAAGGTATGTCTCGGGTTATGTAATGGACAGATTTAGGGTAAATGATTAGTTTCTGATTAGGTTAGAAACCATGTTATGTTCAGGTAAGTAGCTATGGTTAACATTTGGTTTAGGGTTAGGGTTAGAGTTAGGATTAATCTTATGTATTAGTTGTTAAATAGTGTTGGTGTAGGTTTAAGACTCAGATAAGGACTCTTGGTAAGCCTAGGTTTGGCGTTAGATAGACGTTATGGTATAACTTTTGAGTTTGGCATACGTTTCAAGATAAGCGTAGTTTAGATATTATTATTAGGGTTAGCTGTAGAATAAATGGTAAGATTATGTTTAAGTTTAGATTTTGTGCTTCAGTTTACGTTTTTTTTATTATATTCACCTAAGACATAAGGGCTTCAGTGAGGCTTAGGTTTAGGTTAAATGTCAACATTTCAGTTAGGATTGTGCTTAGAGATAATGTTAGTTGTGAGGTTATGATTAGGATTCAGGTGCTTGTTAGGGTGAGAGCCAAGATGTTGTGTAGGCCCAGGGTTAGGTTTGGGTTTACATTTAGAGATTTTGGTTATGTTCATGGTTCATGTTTGAAGTAGATTTTGTTTTAGGTTAAGTTTAGGGTTTGCTTTAAGTCAAGTTGGGTGTAAATTGGGATTACGTTCATGGTTAAGGTTAAGGGACAGACCAGGTTTAGGGTTAGACTTCAGTATAGGAATATGTTTAAGATTCCATTTAGAGTTACGTTTAACGTTATGGATAAGTTTAGGATTAGCGTTTATTTATAACTAAGGTTAGAGTTAGGTTCGTCCTTGAGTTAGGTATTGTGTTTGTAATAGCTTAAATTCTGAATTCCTTTTTTTTTCTTTTTTATTTAAGCTAAAACATTTGCCTTTGAGATAATCAGAATTGGTTTTCAACTTTCCAGTTACCTAGAAGAAACAATGGGGCCTGAACTCATATAGTCTATTCAAATGTTCATCATAGACCTCCCCACCCAGTCTTCTCAGTTTTTCAAATTAACTTCTCAAATCTCAAAGCTACTTAGTGTTATCAGATCAGGATTGAGAGGATGACATACCACAAAAATACCACACACAAGTACCAGCTACTTCCTTCCTTCCTCCCTGACTCTAAATGACAATCATCTATGAAATGCTGAATAATGCTCATTAAATTGTCTTTCCCGTTTTCTCCACTTTCCATTCTGTACTTTGCATGTGTAACTGTATTTCTGAAATACTTACTTTATTTCTGAGTAGAATACAACACATATAAAAAATGAATAGCAAAGGCTTCTATTTTAAATATTCTAGAAGTCATGCATGCACTTATAAGTCTAGTACTTTGAACAGTCAATTGTAAAACATACTGAAAGTGCATTCCGTACTTCCTCTCCCCACCCTGTGCCGCTGCCTTTCCTCATTTAGGAAAAGAGTTCAGGACACTGGCGTTCATACAGTCAAACAAGGGGAAGCCACTGCTAATTCATGACTCACCTATCTCATAGAATATACAGAGAGACAGTAAGTTGAGTCCAAGGTTATACAGCACTAAAATTCCTCGGCAAGAGAACGCTGCCTGTTATTCATGTATTTTGATCCCAGCCACAAAACCAGCAAGCATATGACAGCACAGTAAAAGTACCTATGGAATTGTCTAAAAAACCCTCTCTTTAAGTCTGGTATCTTGGGGGACTAGCAATGCCTTGAAATAGGTACAAACTGATGCATCACAATTTTGTACTGGAAAACCTCAGAACCCAGGAGAGAGCAGCAGTTTGTTGAGGAGGGACGGAGAAGACAGGAGGGCCTGTGGCCTGAGGGAGCACCAGCTGATGCGGGAGGAAGGCACCTGGAGGGTGCACCCACATGCCACTATGGAAAGAGGAAGTCACCAGGGACCTATAATCGGAAAGTCGGCTGACCACGACGTCACAGTGGCAAGGCCAGCCAATCGGGGTCCCCAGGCTGTATCAAGCATAATAATGTCATGAGGACCTAAACCAGTCATGAGACAAAAGAACTGTCCTGATTGTGAATTTCTGAATGCCATGCAGTTGGGAGTGGACATCGTGCAATAGGTTTAGAGGTATGTTTAGGACATGTGTTATGGTTGTGTTTCTGAGTAGGGTTAATTTTGGTATTAGCCTGAGAGTTAGTTTTGAGGTTAGAGATTTCGTTTAAATTGCGGTTAATGTTCAGGATATATAAAGGTGGGGGTGAGAGTTATGTGTACTGTTGTGGTTATGATTAGTGTAAGGATCTAAATTGAGTTATGGTATGTGTTAGTTTTCAGGTTACGTTCAGAGCTAGAGTTTGGATTGGGTTAGAAGAAGCTTTGAGATTATGGTATCAAGAATGTTTAAATGAGGGCATGGGGTAGGGTTAAGGGAAGGGCTATTGATACAGTGAGGTAAAGGTTGAGCGTAGAGTTAGGTTTTTACTTAGGCATATGGTTTGGCTTAGGGTTTGTTTGAGTTAATGCTTAGGGGTAAGTGATAGAGTTAGGCTTAGAGTTACCTTTGAGGTTGGGGTTAGGTTTTAAGTTAGGGTAGGAGAAGGGCCGGGTTCATGATGCGGTGACGATTTCAGTTAATTATTAGGTTTTTCAGATTAGGGTGAGATTTAGCTTGGAGGTCAGGGTTTGGTTTTCCATTAGAGTTGGGGTTGGGTTTCGAGTAAAAGCCAGTATGCGTTCCTTTCAGGGATAATGTAATGGTTAGGCTTAGGTTTTCAATTAGGGTTCAGTTTAGCTTTAGATTTTGGTTTAGGATTATTTCTTGAATTTTTTATGAGATTTAGAGTTAGGGTTCAGTTTATAGTTAAGCTGAGGGTTCTGTTTTAAATTACGTTTGGAGTTGGTGTAGGGTTAGCTTTGGGGATCAGTTGTAATTTAGGCGAGAGTTATGGTTAGGGTTATTTATTTAAGTTTTAAATTTATTAGGGTGACATTGATTAGAAAATTAGGTTTCCAGTGTGCATTTCTATAATACATATTTTATAGTCATATATTGCACTGTGCGTTCATCACCCAGAGTCCGTTCTTCCCTACCCCTATATTTGACCCCCCCTTACCTCTTCTACCACCTCTCTTTTTCCTTACATTCTTATAACCACTAAAGTGTTGTCTCTATTCATGGGTTTTTGAATTTTTCTTTGTTGCTTTCATTTTTACATCCCAAATATGAGTGAAGTTCTATGGTTCCCAGCTTTTCATATTTGATTTATTTCCCTTAGCATGGTTATTTCCAGACCCATCCATGTTGTCACAAATGACAGTATTTCATCTTGACTTCTGGGCGAGTAGTGTTTCACCGTGTATTTGTACCATATCTCCTGCATCCAATCACTTGTTGAAAAACATGGTGGTTGTTTGACATGTCTTGACCACCATAACTTGTACTGCAAGGAACATAGGGGTACCTATATCTCTGTGAGTACATGTTTTCAGATTTGGAGGGTGGTTACCTGGAGAGAGGATTGCTTGGTTTTAGGGTATCTTCATTCTTAATATTTTGGGGAACGTTCGTACTCTTTGCGGTAGGTGCTGTGTCAATTGTCATGCCCACTTGCAGCTTATGAGAGTTCTTTATTCCCACAGCCTCTCCAACACTCGTCATTACTTGTCTTGTTGGTCATAGCCTTTCTATTAATAACAAGTGTGAAGTGGTAGTTCATGGCATTTCTCTAATAGATAGTGTACTTAAACATTTTGTATGTATCTCTTGGGTGTTTGAATAATCTCTCTTCTTGGGGAAAGTGTCTGTTCAAGTCCTCTGCCCTTGCATTAATCTTTGTCAAGAATCTTCATTCTTTGTCTGGTGTTGAGTTCTAGGAGTTCATTATATATTTTAGGTATTAACCCCATTTCAGTCATTGCTTGCAAATGTCTTCTCCCACTCTGTCGGTAGACTTTTTACATTCTTCATGGTTTCTTTTGCTGTGCAGAATCTTTTACATTTGGTACAGTCCCATTCATTTCTTTTGACTTTTACTTCCCTTGCCTTTGAGGTAACATTCATTTATCTCTTTCTGAAGCAAGGTCTACAGGTTTAGGACCTACGCTTTCGTCTATGCAATTTATCATTATTGGTATTATGTTTAGGTCTTTGGTCCAGATTGAGTTAATTTTGATAACTGGTGACTCTAATTTCATTCTTTTCTTTTTTATTGGTGTGGCATCTGTTAGCAAAGATTACATAGGTTTCAGGGATACAATTGTACAGTCCATTGTCAACTTAATGTACAATAAGTTCACCACCTAATGTGACTTCTCTTTCCATCACCTTATATTTAGCTTCCCCCATAGTCTCCCACCCTCTCCCCTTTCTCCCCTCCCTAACCCACTCGTCCCCAAATAAACATTAAACTATTGATTGTGTCCATGGGTTATTTATTCATTTCTTTTTTCTTTGCTTTCAGTTTTATATTCGGCATATGAGTGAAATCATGCAGTTCTTTATTTTTTCTGTCTTGCTTATTTCACTTAATATGATGATCTCCAGGTCCATCCATTTTGTCCCAAATGGCAATATTTCATCTTTTCTGACAGCTAACTAATATTCCATTGTGTATATATACCACAGCTTTTTTATCCAGTAATCTGTCGCAGGGCACTTTGGTTGTTTCCATGTTTTGGCCACTGTGAACAGTGCTGCAATGAACATTGGGGTACATATGTCTTTGCGAACAAAGATTTTCAAATTGTTTGGGTAGATTCCCGGAATTGGGATTGCTGGGTCAAATGGTATCTCCATTCCCAATTTTCTGAGGGACCTCCACACTGCTTTCCACAGTGATTGTACCAGTGCGCACTCCCACCAGCAGTGTACCCGAGTTCCTTTTTCTCCACATCCTCTCCAGCACTTGTTATTCCTTGTCTTGTTGATAATAGCCATTCTCACATGTGTGAGGTTGTATCTCATTCTGGTTTGATTTGCATTTCTCTGATAGCTAGTGAAGATGAGCATTTTTTCATATGTCTGCTGGCCATTTGTATTTCTTCATGGGAGAAGTGTCTGTTTAGTTCTTCTGCCCACTATTCAATTGGGTTGTTTTTATTTTTGTTGTTAAGTCTTATTAGTTCTGTATATATTTTAGATATTAGACCCTTATTTGAAGCGTTATTGGCAAATATTTTCTCAATATAGAACTGTAATTAAAAAAATTTTCCTCCTATAACTGTTTTTCCTGTGTCTCAATAATTTTGATATGTTGCATTTTCATTGTCGTTAGTATTTATGTATTTTAATTATTTTATTTGTTTTTTATATATTTTGTTAATAAGATGTTGTTTATTTGTTTTTAATGTTATTTTTATTGTTAGACTTATTGGAGTGACATCTATTAGCAAGAATTACATAGGTTTCAGGCATACAATTCTACAGTGCCTTGTCAACTTCTTTTGTAATAAGTGCATCACCTAATCTCCATGTATATGTGTTTTTTCCTGCTATCCTTTTACCGGTAATCTCCTATATCAGAGTTTATGATCTGAGAATACACTTGGTAATTTTTTCAATTTTCTTGAATGTGCTGAGGCTACTTAATATCCCAAAATATGGTCTATCCTTGAGAAAGTTTCCTGTTCACTAGATATAAGACATAGTCTTTCTTGGTTGAATGAAGTATTCTGTAAATGTCAATTATGTCCAGTTCCTTTATGTGTCACTTAGAACTGATATTTTCTCATTTATATTCTGTTTGGATGATCTGTTTATGGCTGTTAGGAGGGTGCTTAGGGCTTCTGCAATGATTACGTTTTTTTGTCATTTATCCATTTAGATCTGCTAATAGTAGTTCTATGTATTTTGATGCTTCCAGTTTGGTATCATCTATATTAACTGGTGTCAACTCTTCTTGTTTTATTTTGCCCTTTACCACAATGTAATGTCAATCTTTGTCTCTTGTTGTATTTACTGATGTGAAATTTGTTTTATCAGATATCAGTATGGCAACTCCTGCTTTTCTGTGGTTACCCTTTGAATGGAATATTGTTTTCCATCCTTTCACTCTAAGTCTGTGTTAGATTTTATGGTTGAAATCTATCTCTTAAAGACCGAATATAAGTGGATAATTTTTAAAATCCAAACTTTCAATATCGTACTTGATGTTCTTGAGTTCAGTCTATTAACATTTAGAGTGATGATTGATTTATGATGTATTTTTATGACCATTACTTCCTTTCTTTATATTTTTATTTTTGTTTTTTTTTCTTTAGTGTGTGTCTATTGTTTCAACTTCACTCCAATTATTCTAATGTTTTCATTGAAGAGCCTCCTTCAGTATTTCTGGAAGTGCTGGGTTTGTCCTGGTTTTTTTCCCCAACTTTTGTGTGTCCAAAATGGTCTTTATATTTTCTTCATCTCTAATGAGTAATTTTTCTGGATAATTTAGTTTTGACTGGAAATTTCTCTGTTTTAATATTTGAATGTTTGATTCCACAATGTTCTCTATTGTCCAGTTTCTGCTGGAAAGTTTGATGGCAACCTGATAGGTTTACTTTTGACAGTTATAGTTCTTTTTTCCCTAGCTACATTGAGAATTTTCTTTTTGTCTTTGGTTTTTTGACTTATCAGTCCTATGTATTTTGGAGAAGATCTGCTGGGGTCAAAGTATCTAGGGTACCTATTTTCTTCTTGAATATGGGGTTTCAGATATTTTCATTAGTTTGGAAAGTTCTCATCTACTATATCTTTGAATATGCTCTCTGTAGAGTGCTCTGCTTCATCTTTTAATCGTATTATTCTAATGTTGTTTTGTATCAGGTAGTCAAAGAGTTTTTGCATAGTTCTTTCAATACTTATTGTTCTGTATCCATTGTTTATTTTTCTGAAATATTTTATATTCTTCTCTTCAATATCACTATCTTTTTCCTCGGTCTTTTTGGCCTGTAGCCTAGGAGAGTAATTTTATTTCTCATTATTTTTATTACATTTTCATCTCGCAAATTTTTATCTTTTTATTTATTATAGTTTGAATTTCTTTGTTAAACTGTTCACTTTTTTATGATTATTTTGTCTGAGAACATTCACTTCAGCTGTGATTATTTGCCAGTAGGTTTTACTTTCTCTGACCATTTTAGAATGGTATTTTATATTTTCTGTCATTTAGTTCACTAATTTCTGGATCTGTTAGATTCTATTATTAAATGTTTATTCTGAGCAGCTTTAAATACTAAGCAACTCATTTTGTGTGTTGTGTTCTTGTTTGACATGAGGACATTATTTCCAGTACGGTACAGGAGATCACCCTATATTTTTATTAGTATTTTTGTTGGGACGTATTATGGAGCAGAATCTAGGTCAGGCTAAGGGACTAGATTTTGGAGAGAAGGGATGTGTTTAAGCTGTATCTCTGATCTCCATCAGTGTTTGGTGAGGAAAGCTGGTTAGGTACTTATCACTAAAAGGGGAGGGGGTGGGAGAGGAGGGGGAAATCTAAATATAAGGTGATGGAAAGAGAACTCACATTAGGTGGTGAACTTATTATACATCTAGTTGAAAATGCACTGTAGAATTGTATGCCTGAAACCTATGTAATCCTTGCTAACAGATGTCACCCCAATAAAAAAAATAAAAAAAAATAAAAAAAGGGAAGGAATAATAAAAAAAATAATAAATGTCTAAGGGCATATGGTCCCTTGAAGCTGTGCTTACAGTTTTCAATTACTAAGTCTTCTTAATCCTCTCATATA
>PVJL010021594.1:0-10363 GCA_004026885.1 Lyroderma lyra | reverse complement strand
TGTATTTCACAGTCTAGACCAAGGTTGCCACATAATACTCCTTTGTAACTAACACAGAAAATCCTCATTTAGTTCAAGATTAATCATACCATCTTCTCATTGCCATTTCACCAATAGATAGCACGTCCCTTCATCAAACAAGAACAGTGCCAGACAGAATGTCAACTATAACTGAAATAAAGAAATAAATAATTATAAAAAAAATAACAAAAACAATAGTGCCAGACACATAGCAGGTGCTCAGTACATACCAGCTGGACGAATAGACGGTTTGGGTAGATGAGAGGAAAGGAAAGAAAAATAGACTCCTACCCTGCAGGATCCACAGATAATTCTCTATGGGTTTCATTTAATAGCATATTTTCATCAATAATTAGGACTAATCATGGAAGAATAAACTGTTTATAAACTTAGAAGAAACATACTAGAATATAAAAATCATCAAAGATAATTCACAATTTGGAAATAGTAAATCAATTATGTTTGAAGTTCAAATTTTTTATAAATATTTACTCCTCAATTTCTAATATCCCTAAAAGGAATCCATTTTACAGCAAAGAATATGAATTAATCTTCCATGTCTAACAGAGGATTCAGGAACTGGATGGAAAAAAAACATTTTCAGACATTAGATTCATTCTAATTTTAGTGCAAAACACTTTAAAAGAAACCCTGAACACGGTATCTCACATTCCATACCAAAAGCCAAACATGTAAATAACAAAAGAGAAAAATGCAGAAGAACATGACTGTCAAGTGAATTTTTACAACTTATAACTCTTCTACTAAAAATTTAAAATTAAAATTCTGAAATACCTGAGGCAACACAGGTACCAAAATGTCTCTGAGACTTTGAGGCAGGTGGAGAAGTTTCCTTCATACGATCAATCACATTTTTCAAAAGCTGAAAAAGGAACATCTAAATAACATCAATTATAAAAGCACTAAAAAGAAAACACTACAACAGCATCTGAGTAATTTAATCATCCATATCAATATGTATAATGAAAGGCCTAAAGAAATTAGGCTAAATCTAATAGCTATAAAACCAAAAGCAAGTAAGAACAGTCTTAAGACTTGAAGATGCACCTCACAGCACCACTTCTTATTTCTTCTAATGCACTGCTAATTGCTCACTATAAATAACTCTTCTCCTTTTTATACTGTGTACTAAATTGCAACCTCTGAGAAAATGTAAGCCATCACAACTCCTTGGACTTTCCTCCCCTAATCCTACCAATTAATGCATGCATGCAACAGGCCTGAGATCCTTCCTTCCCTCCAGTCCCAAAGGAAATGGTGCCCCAACTGCCCTCCTGTTCAAGACAAATCACACATACATGCAGTCTTTCAACAGATTTTATTATGCACCAACTACATGCCAGGAACTAAGCTAGATTTTAGGTATTCAACAGTCACCAGGTGGCAGAAGGTTGAGTAGAAGAAACAGACAATCATCAGGCATTTGAATATATAGGTAATGAAAAGGGTGCTACTCAAGTCAGTCAGCCTGTGATGGAAGTACTCAGAAAGCATAAAGGGTAGGGAGGGCCTCTAGGTGAGCTTTGGGAAGGATGAATGGGAGTTAAGAAGAACAGTAGGGTAAGAGTACTCCCAGAAGAAGGAAACATAGGGAGGTATAATGACAAACAGAGCTTGTCACCAAGACATCAAGCAGAGATGGGAAGAACAGAGCTGGCAACAGAGCGGGGCTCTGAGGAATACTCAGGCTTGGTGATCTGAGAGCCACCAGTCATCCAGTTCTATATATCATCCTCTTTTACTTTCTTACAGCACCTACCACTGTTGGATGCTTTCATGTTTACTGTCTGCCTTCCACACTGGAAAGCAAGCTCCACACAAGCAAGGAAGTAGCTACTTTTTTATCCCCAGAGCCTCAATAAGGCTGGTTAACAGAATGAATGGTGAAATAAATGATTGAAATAATACAAATGAACAACAGAATGAGTAAGCCAGGAAGCTCGAGCGGGGGCTTAGTGAAAGTAAAGGTGGAGAAAGAAGTAAGACTTTAGATGTTAAATAATACTCTTAGTAATAGGCCCTTCAAGTTAAGGAATTTCAATTCACCTTGGGGGCAACTGGGCACTACTAAAGGATTTGAAGCAGAGTAATGACAGAGACAGACTTATTTCTAGAAAGATCACTCCAGCTACACTGTATAGAACAGATTGGAGGGGGACAAGAACAGAACCAAGACACCTGAAAGAAGCTAAAGGACCAATTAAAAAGCCATTAAACATTATGTCCACACAAACTCATGCACAGGAATGTTCATAGCTGCATCATTCATAACAGCAAGAGTAGAAAAAACAAATGTCCATCTACTGTGAATGGACAGAGAAAACATTCTATATCCATACCATGGAATCCAGTTCAGCAGTAAAAAGAAATGAAGTTTTGATATATGATACAACATGCATAAACTTACAAAACAATTGAAGTGAAGGAAGCCAGACACAAAAGGCTCCATACTGTAGAATTTCATTAATATGAACTGCTCAGAAAAGGCAACTCTATCCAGACAGAAAGTAGGTAAGTGGTTAGGTTGGCAGTGCCCATTAACTATAAAGGGGCATGACAAAGCTTACTGGGGTGATGAGAATGTTGTAAAACTGGATTGTGGTGATGGTTGCACAACTCCATAAATGTATGAGAAAGTGTTATATATACAGAAAACAAATGAACTTTATGAGTATTTAAAGTAAAGATATTTTTAAAAAAAGTATTATGGTTATCCAGCGAGATCACACTCAAAAAATATTTAGGATTCAACACAGCTAAGATTTACTGAGTGCTTACACTAAACCAAGCACTATACTTATTTAACCCTTAACCTCATAAGATAGATAATACTTTTATTATCGTCATTGTATAGGTCAGGAAATGAAAGCACAGCCAGAGTAAGTAATTTGCCCTGGATTTTAGTTTTCCATTAATGAAGCCAGGATTCAAACCCAGAAAGCCTGAGTCTCAAGGTCACTTTGGAGGACCTCCTTTCATGCCAGCCTAAGTGTCTGACTAAATGCAGGCATGAAGAAGTCATCAAGACGGATGCACAGGGTTCCAGATCAAGGGACTCTGTGATCCCCCTCCCGAATCGCCAAGGACTTCTTCCAATGTTCTCTTCCTTAACTCACCACTCTCTGGCTTGTAACCCAATACAACAGTCAATGTGTTCTGGTAAAACTCCCCAGTGTCCAAATAAATAACCTTTTATGTTTATATTAATATAAATATATTTAATATTTTAAAAGCACATAATTTCGGGGATTCCCTTTAGGACCTAACACCTTTGGTACTCCCCCTCTGCTGAAAACCCCTCCCTTGGCTTTTCTGACATCTCACTTTGTTCTACAGCTCTGGCTACATCTCCTCTCTTTTGCCCCTGTCCTACCCTTCATTACTAGAGGGTCCCACACTGTTCTTTATTTTTTTCTCACTGTAGTGCTCTTCTTGGTACTCTCATCTACTCCCTTCATTTTTAACCTGTTGAAAACTCAGTGAATTCTAAATACATTAGCTCCAGCCCAAGACCTATATCCCAAAAGCCACATGAGTCCACTGAATAGCCTATTGGGACACCTTCTCTTCAGACCATAAGCACCTCACACCCAACAGGTCCCAAGCTGCATTCATGTCTGCAAAAAATATCTTCTTCCTGCCTTCTTTATCTCAATAACATACCACCTCCATCTGGCTTCCTAAATCAAAACAGAGAATAGTCCTTGACTCTCCTCTCTCCCTCATTCTTAGCCATGGCTTCCTCAATCCCTAAATAGTTAATGAATCCACCATCTATTTTCATTTCCTGTTTTCCCCTCCCTAATTTATGGCACCATCAATAATTCCTAAAATGCAAATCTGATTATGTAACTACCTCCATCCAATGCTTCAACAGTTACCTTCTGATGACAGCAATGTCCAAATTCCTCGGCCTGGCATTCAAGACTTCCTCTTCTCTGGTCATGGCCTAACTCTCCAACCTCAGCTTCCATTGCTCTTCCCTCAATACTTCCTACCCCGTCCTCCAGCCATACTGGCTACTTGCCATCTCCTTGCCTTTATCCTCATCTACACTGTCTTGTCCCCAGACCCTTTGGGAGGGAATCACCTTTCAAAATCCAGTTCAAACACCCTAAAGCCTTCTCTCACCAAACCAGTTTCCCATTCCATTCCAACTCTGCCCACCCAAAGCTACTTTCCTTGGGCACCACAGAACATTGCATACATCTCGAACATGGCACTCCAATGGTAGAACAAGTATTTGCCTTTCTGCCTTTCCACAAAATTGTGAGCTCCTATATATTAGTGAGTCATTCATTCAAAAACTAATTATGGGACCAAGGACTAATGGAGGCCCTTGGGATACATCAGTGCACAAAGCAGTTTGCGTATGTCAGGATGAACAGTTACTTTCCTCTCAGGACCCAAACCAGAATGGAGGTGAGACAGTAGAGGGAAAGACCGCAGTTTAGAAATTATGATCTTTGCAGGAAAAAACCATGACTGCTTTCTTCGAAGAGAAGTAGAGGTGAGAAAGGAGAGCACCAGGGGACTGTGTGCTGAAAAATTAAAGGGCCAGGTGCATCTCTTCTAACAACTGACAGCCACTGAGATTGTTGCTGAAACTGAGCTACAAAGCTGAGATACATCTTAGAAAAAACCTTTTAGCATTGACTCCAATCCTTTCAATTTAGAAGTGAGAGAAAAAGAGATGCTCAGTAACACATAGTTACTGCTAACATCAGGACCACAAGCAATAACTCCTAATCTCTAATCCAGTGCATTCTCTACTTCTAAATGATACACTCCTTCAATCCCATCTGACAAAGTATTATCACTTCCTCTTAAGGAGAAAAAAATAAGCCTTAAATTTTAGAATCTTAAAGCTATTTTAATTGATATATAGTATATATAAAGTTCATTCAGTATATGCTACATAATATACCAATGCTATAGTATATGCTATATTAATATAGTATGTGATACTATATATTATATTACATCATTTATTATCATATACTATGTACTACATACAACATATGCTATATGTTACATGTCTAATATAATTTATTAGTTTAAAGCTAATACATATAAAGCTAATTGGACAAGTATTTTATATTTTGGGAGTTCCCTGATGGTGTAGTGGCTTAAGGCTTCGGCGCTGGCGCTGTCAGCATTGCGGCCTGGGTTCGATTCCCGGTCAGGGAGCTACCCACATACCAAAAAGCAAAAAAAAAAAAAAAAAAAAGTATTTTATATTTTAATTCATATTTCAGGCCAAAGTCAAAGAACTACAACTACACTGTGCGTATGCATTTATTTATTTATTTATTTACTCTGAATGGCTAAGGGAATGTGTTTGCTAAAAATCAAATATTAGCTATAAGTCCTCATCTGTATTGGAGACAGGTCCCTTACTTCCAAATACCACTTCATCGGCTCACCAAATTCCGTGTCTTGCCATTACCTATTGCTACTTTCAAAATGAATACCACAAAAAGTCCTTCCAATCCCTAAAACAGCCTCAAAAGCATCATTCCTTAAAACAGAAAGCTGGCCCAGAAGAGAAGGAAAAGCACTGGCTGCCTACTAGCTCTGACCTTGGAGAGGTCACCTCAGTGGCCTCACTTTCTTTACCTGAAAACCAAAAATAACACCCACACCTGGAGTTATAGGAAGGATCACAGAGGCATCCCAAACTGTAACTGCTACACAAATACTGGGTAGAGTTATTACTAACAGAGCGCCAGACACTGGGAGTCAACTGATCATTCATCTTGGTTCACTGGCAGCAGCTCAGCCCCAGTTTGTACTGAACTCCTTCTCTACATGGTGCATGATGACTAGGCCTATGGCCGTGGTCAGGAGCAGCTGTGTGAGTCATGGTATGAGTACACAGTGTGCTCATTTATCCTCATCTATGCTCTCTGGGTAGTAAAAGTGCAATGTCTCTTTGTTTCTTGTTAAGTTTTTATTTATTTTTGTGGCTTATGTGATGCCCCAAAACTTTCTACTTAATGTCAGATTCTGACATCATCTGAAAACATTGTGCAATGTGGTCTTTGGTTATATTTCAGTAAATTTATAAGCGCATCCTCCCAAGGAGCAAGGTTCACTTTTTTAGTTAATAAACATATTTTACAGTTGCCTCATCATAGCTAAGCTTGTTGTTGTTGTTCTTACAATCATTCATCAGAGCATTCTCAGGCCCTTCCAAAGAAGCACCCAGGGCAGCCTACCATGTGACTCTGCTTACTCTAAGCACCATTTACCCTCTCTCCAGTCCATTCCCAGCTACCTCACTACAAGTCAATAGCTGTGCTATGCTTTGTATCTCAAGTTGATACCTGCTGAGCTGACCTGTGAGCTGCAGTTCAAACCTGCACACTCACCTGATAGCCTCTGTGACCTGTGGTATCACTTGTGAAGCCACTGTCAAGATTTAGAGATGATGGTCAGGGTTAGAGATATAATCTGTAGTTGTAGAATGACTCTTCTTTGTGATGCAAACTGACTCAAAATAAGGGGGCCAAAAGTACAACATAAGCTTCTACAATGGTTGGATAAGCAGCTTCTGTATAAGAAGAAACTTGTTTAGGAAACATCTTTCCTTAAAAAGGGTACTTCTTACAAAAAGCTTTTTTTCCCTCTCTAAACATTTAAAGCTACTATATCTGGTGGTTTCTAGACATCTCTGGAATCTCCATCAAGGCCAATACCAAGTGCAATTTATAGAAATTAACTGTAACAGAGAAATAACCCACAAATGCACACATTAATGCTAGAATTATACCCTGATGTCCATGGATTTAGGAGTCTATAAATTAATTCAATCGTATGCAAAACTGTCTGCTTATCGCATTTTTCTGGGAAGAGTCCACAGCATACAGATTTACAGCAGTCAATGAACTAACAGAAGTTAAGAACCACTTGGTTCTAATATAAGAGAGGGGCAATTCTGCCAGTAGAGCAGAAATCAGTCCACTGACTTGGATTACCCACCTTATTCTCTCCTTTTCCTGAAGATAAAATTGAAGTAAATGGGGCTTGCCAATTTTTGGGTTGTACAGTTCACACCAACACATGCTCCAGAGAAAAGGAAAAGATGTGTGTCATCTCCATTCCCCCCACTCATCTCCTCCCACCCTCCTTGGTTGGTCTTATCTAAAATTAGCACAAATAAATGCCCCCTACCCATCAACCCAGAATCTAGCATTAGCTCAGAAATAGGAGACTAGGTGAGATAAACAAAAATAATTTTTTTCTACTTCCAAGGAACACAGTAAGAGCAAGAAAACTCCTTTTAAGTTGCCCTTGTCTAAGATCTATAGTAGGAACCACAGGACACAGAAACCATTCAGACCCCCACCTCCATAACAGTTCTTTTCATCTTCTTCCAGATGTGTCTATCAAATTGATTAAAGGATCCAGACCCATTTTCCCCACTTGGTCATCCTTCCATGTAGCATCAGTCATTTTCTATGAGAATATCAGTTTTCTTTCCAACTACCATTTAAGACATAGGCTGAAATATTATTATTTGGAAGAAATAATCCCAAATACTTACAACGGTGGGGTGGGGGGCCTGCCATATATATTACATTTTATATATAATGTAATTTCTGTAGTTAGTCAGTAGAAAACATGAACTTCTACTGACTATAAAGTCAAGAAAGCTTAATATAGTACCAGAACCAAGGACTCATGGAATCTAAAGCAGAAACGGACCAGTCATCTGCCAGTTAACTGAATTACCTGATAACATTCCTCAACATTCCCAATGACTGACTGACTATGTACCTTCTAGTAATATACTCCATCAGGACCCTCAAGAGCGTCCTCCACAAAATAATCTCGTCATTTAAGGGCCCCCAATTGCCAAAACTTCCTAAAGCACTAGCTGTATTCCCTTAAGTATCTATAGAACCATAATTGACTCCTGTGAATTTCAGCCTGCAAGTCCAAGGCCAGTGCAGAGAAGAGCTTATGCCTGCAAAGCATCATAAATACTACTTTGAAAATGATACTCATTTGAAGTTGACATTTCCTCCAAAAGCATTTACACACACCTTTGATTCTTCAGGTAAAACTCTGAAAGACCGAGTAGAAGGCATACTTTCCAAGCAGGCACAGCAGATGCTCAGAAAACTCCTAGTAAGCACATGCAAAATGAGTAATGAAAAGTCTTGGTCTTTCTACCATAAGAAATTTATTTTAGACTAGGAGAAGAGGGCAGGGCAAACTGATGGTATTTCATCCAACCTGTTTGTTGTTTCAGATTCAAAGTTGGAATCAGGTGTAAGAATACAGGTTATTTTGTAAAAGTGGGGGGGTGGGGAAGCTATCAATTGCTAAGGATAGAGGAATTAAACAAGACCCCATAAATACCATGAAAATAACACCTGGTAGGTGAGAAGAAACTTTAAATTTAAAATTGTAAGTAGGTCCCTTAATTGTTAACTATTAAGGACCTCAGCAAGAAAAATCTGGAAAACATGATCTATTAATGAATGCAGCCTAGTTACTGAAAGCCTATGTTGCTTACTAAGGATTACTCTTTGTATATTGAGATAAATGAAGATGAAATTACTATCCTTATCACTAGAACACAAAATTGGTTTTCAAGCAGTGATGGAGTGTGTTGAAATTCTTGGTATACTCTCATTTCTTGCGAGAGATGACACAGATGTTACACAACTGGGCAAATTTGGAAAGATTTCTTTGGTTCAGGTTGGACTAACCTATCTGCAATTTCACACTGAAGTCTGGGCCTCATCAGCACCACATTTCAATCAACTGAGCCAAAGACAGTGGGATCACTTCTGAGAACATTGCCCATCTTTCCCCATGCCTCCGAGGGAACAAGACTGTTTCAAGCTAAATAAAATAGTTAGATTAGCTGAAAAATATATAAAAATGCCTTGACAAAATGACACAATCAGTTGCACAAGTCAGGATTCCCATTTCCCAATCTGCACCCCTTTAATTATGCCTGTGGGAGCACAGTATGCTCCTATTTTTATCTACTGTTATAAGTTAATGTAAATTTATTTATATATTCCTTAAAAACAGCTACTACTCATATAAATACAAGCACTCTCCAAGTACTAGACATTGGGCTAGATGCTTGCATATATTATGTCAAATTCTCACAAGTAGTGCTGGACACATAAGTATCACAAGTAGGCTGCGTGATCCAGATACACCAAATAGACAAACACAATCAAACGTGACTTGTCCGGGGCCACTAGTGAGAGGAGTTAGGACCAAACCCGGGACTGCCTGGTTCTGAAGCATATGTTCTTTCCACTACACTACAGTACACAGAACTTCCTAAGAATCTTACATTAGGTGCGGAAGGAACCCTGAAATAACAGCTGCCTTGTATTAAAAATCTGTGCCGTGTGCTTTAAATACCTTCCCTTATTTTCTTACCACAATCAAGAGAAGTGATGGTATTCTTTAAGCACAAGGAAACACGATCAGAGAAATGA
This sequence comes from Lyroderma lyra, assembly GCA_004026885.1. Lineage (NCBI taxonomy): Eukaryota > Metazoa > Chordata > Mammalia > Chiroptera > Megadermatidae > Lyroderma > Lyroderma lyra. The sequence goes on along the minus strand of PVJL010021594.1, from coordinate 845 downwards.
TCTGTCGATGGCCTCAGGCTGGTAAATGCCTAATCTAAGGTATAAACTGAGGTCTATTTAAGTCCAAGTTGATGTTCTTTTGACCATGACCTCAAGGGAGTCACAATGACCCCTGAGTACTCAACAATTCCACAGCATATTTTTAGAGGAAACTGCAACAGGTTGAGTATGACTACAGGAAACTGACAGTGCCACTAAACTCACTGAATTTCAGAAATGGCAAAGATTAGAGGTTTTAGTGATGTATGCAAACCGCATCATTTTGCAGATGAGAAAGTTGAAGCTCAAAGAGATTGCAAATCATCCTAGAAATAGGAGGATTTGAAGTTAACAGGAAACAAACAAGGCCATTCCTGGTGAAGGGATATACTGAAAGAAAGAAAAAAAAAAAAATAGGCACAGAGGTCCAAACCAGCACGCTGCATGCTACTGCAACAGCAGAGATCACATGTATGCTATGAGAAAGAAGAATCATAAAGAATACTTCCATTAAGATGACTGGCTAAAGGACATAGCTTCTTTTAAAAAAATGTTTTTAAAAAAAGGTTATTTAGCAAATCTTTCCATTTTAATCTAATCAAGCTTGCCCTATTTAATCTTATCTAATATTTGATATGAATTTCTGTTGTGGCTGGCTTCTCTTCTAATTTTGTTTGCTGTCAGCACTATGTACTAGAGTATGAAAACACAGATTTTGCTTTTTCTAATTCTTCTTTGTCTGGTTTGAAAAAGTCAAAGCCTAAAGGCAACATTAAACAAATCTCTGCATAAAACACAGTTTACAACAATTTTTACTTTACTCTAGAGTACCAATTATACCATAACAATGCAAAGAATGCAGCCTC
>PVJL010021593.1:0-10342 GCA_004026885.1 Lyroderma lyra | reverse complement strand
AAGGTCTTTAATCCATTTTGAGTTAATTTTTGTATATGGAGAGAGTTCATAGCTCAGGTTCATTCTTTTGCATATGTTTTTCCAGTTTTCCCAGCACCACCTACTAAAGAGGCTGTCTTTTCCCCATTGTATGTTTTTTGCTCCTTTATCGAAAATTATTTGTCCATATATTTGTGGGTTTATTTCTGGGTTTTCAGTGACTTTTTCTTTACCCAAAGATAAAGGATTTATTGAAAGGAAGACATCTTAATGACATTCAGGACATTAAGGGTAATACAACCACTCTGATGGCCATTCCAGAGAAAGAGTTCCAAAATTGCAGTGAAGGGTGGACTAGTCACTGGCATTGATGCATAGCTTCCTGAGGGGAGTACTCCAAAGATGACCATAGTGATATTTAGTAATGAGGTATGTAGCATTTTTAAAATTAAGTTTGCAAACTTAATTGTCAGACCACATACTCATATGTGGAATCTAAAAAAATTAAATAAACGAAACAAAAACACGTTCATATAAACAGAGAACAAACTGATCATTGCCAGGAGGGGAGGATGTGAGGGGAATAGGCAAAACAAACTGAAGGGTAATAGAAGATATAAACATCCAGTTACAAAATAAAACAGCCAAATAGATGTAGTATACAGAACAGGGAATATAGTATATAATATTGACTATAACTTGGCATGGTGACTAACGGTTACTAGACTTAATGAAGTGAGCACATTATAAGGCATATAAATGTTGAATCACTATGTTGCACACCTGAAACTCATATACTACTGTATACCAACTATACTTTAATTCAACACTTAAAAAAAAGTTATAAAACTGACTGTGATGATTGCACATGTCTGTGAACATACTAAAAACCATGGAATTACACACTTTAAGTATGTAAATTTTATGATTTGTAAATTATATCTCAATCATTTGATTTTTAAAAAATCATTAGATATAATCAATAAGGTTATAATAATTTTGTGTGGTGTTAGATGCATACTAGATTTGTTGGGGTGATAGGAGGAGAACTGGAGGGTGGGTAAAAAGGGGAAGAAATCAAGAAGTATAATTTCATAGTCACAAAATAGTCACAGAGATATAAAATGCAGCAAAGGGCATATATAGTCAACAACACTGTAGTAACTATTTGTGGTGTTAGAGGGGAACCAGATGTATCACAATGAGGCTTTAGGAAGTTATATAAATGACTTATAACTGTGCTGCACATCTGAAACCAGTATAATACTGTATGTAAAATGTAAATTAAAAAATTGGTATAATAAAAAAAAATCATTGGAACACACACACATTACACACACACTTGGGAAGACCGGAGGACAGTAGTACAATAGAAACATACTTTGGGGATCTTCCCAAATCTCCACATTAAAACAGAGCCTCTATCTATCTAATGGAGAAACTCCTTGAAAACATTTATAACAAAACCAGGGGACAAGGGATCCTTATGAGGTCCAAATACAAATGGGTAGGGACAAACCATCAATGGTCACAGAATATACCTAGGATTGTCAGTATCTGTGTAGGAGAAAGCAGAGGGAGGCCCTCTGAGCATGCAAACTGAATCCTTTGTGGGAGGTGATGACTTTCGAGCCAGAATTTCTTTAAAGTTTTTGACTAAAAGGTCTAAAATTATTTGCCTTTGACCTTATCCTTTAGAACGAAGGTTTTCTTTTTCTCTTTCTTTCTTTTTCTTTCTTTCTTTCTTTCTTTCTTTTAACAAAGATTCTAAGAAAATTAAAACAAATGTGCACTCCAACTCAGCACAATTTTTTGTGTCACACTCTTAACCATGACTCCATCGTTTTTCCTTTATTCTTTCAGACACACCATATTCTCTAATTTTTTTCAATTCCAACTAAGAATTTGTCCCCTGAAGAAATTCTGTTATAACTGATACTTCCAGATTAATCACTTCTCTAGGATGATAGTTCTCAAATACCTAGTTTCCACTGAATTAATTTCCTCTAATGGAGGTTTTGTGCTTTTTCCAGTTAAGCCTGTCCAGTGAGATGAGACATTCCTGGAATAAAGGCTGTCACCTTCTGTGTCTAGGACATACTAAAGAGAACACAACTGCAAGACAATTTTGATACTACTCTCTGAAAGATTATGGGCAAATGAAGACCATTTACACTTTAAACAGTCCTACCAACAAATGTATGATTGCATGTCAATTGCTTTAAAACAATTAGGCTATCATTAAAGAAAACCACAGTGTTTTTTTCTAAGTAACCCTGAGGAAAGTATTGAAGGTTTTGTACTATGCACAGTAAACTTCTCAATAGCTTTCCTTTTTTAAAAAATAGAACTTTAATTGTTTTTAATTTAAAAAGCAAAGTTGTTTTTAGGTAAGTCAAAGTTATGATCCGAAGCACATTTTTGGTAGTCCATTCTGATGTAATTGATATTTGGCAAAAGGGAAAAAGAGAGGAGGGTATTAATGTAAACCCACTTGACCAAGCATATGTTTTATAAGGCTGTCTTACCATGTAAAGGGTAATGTATCATACTGATTTGTAATTTAGACACTAATTAAAGTAGCTAGGTAATGGACCATCTTTTCCAAACAGCTACAGAGCCTTCTTTTCCATGTCGAACAGGCTCACCTCTCCTCCTGGGAAACCACGAACAAAAGATGGACTATTTAACACTTTATTTGCAAGCCTTTTGAGTTTTCACTTTTAAAATTATCTTGTATCATCATGTAACCAAGTAACTGGAGTGCTTAAAAATTAATTGGACTTCTCATAATGAACAGTTTGATAGTAGAGGGAGGTGACTATTTAAAAGGAAAGGAGTCAGCCTCCAAATTTGATAATAATAACCATTTTCAAAAGCAAACTTTGTAAAGCATGATGTACATTTGACAGGTGCAGTTTTCTTCATTAATGGGAACTTAATCATTCAATACACCCCAGAGAAATCAGGCATTTGATGGCTAATGCAAACAAAATAACAAATTGAAAACGTACTTTGCATGTGTAATGCACTTCCCTGAAGTCAGCTGGTCGATAAACATTCATTGAGCATTCATGACTATATTTGGCACATGCAGAATTTATTATCTGCTCATCAGAAACCTAGCCCTAGCAGAAAGACAACAATTTCACTCATATATACAAGTCACAGTTCATGCTTTTGTGATGCAAAAGTATAATAGTGATGGTGTATTCTCTATTTTCAAGATTTAAAATTTTTAATTTTACTTTTCTTTGCTTCCCTTCCCTCTTACCAGATTAATGACTCTGTTTTCTCAAGGCTACAGACATACTTCATCAATTGCCAGGACAATGACTTGAAGAAAAACTATTTCAGCCCTTAGACATCAACACCCCAGCAACCAGGCTGCAATTCACTCCTACAACAAGGTCCCAGAATGAACTGGACTCTAGGAGGCCTTTTTCTGGATGTCAGCACCCAGGAATCACCTGACTAATTCCCCCTCTCCTTTGTACTTTTTCTTTTTACATGCTTATAAAACCTCCTGACTGTTCTAGGAAGAGGGAAGGCCTTTGAGATAGCAGTCCACCATCTTCCTGAAAAGCTGGCATTTTGAATAAACTTACTTTTCTTTCCAGCAACCCTTGTCTCTCAATCATTGGCATGTAAGTGGCAGGCAACCAAACCTGAGTTGGGTAACCTTTAAGGAGTAAGTGAAGGAAGCATCTTCTTTTCCCTACTCCATTCCTTACTGACAAAATAGTTCAGCATACAGGTCTTTGTATTTTCTTCTTGTAGCTATTTCAAGTTCTACAGAAGCTTGGAATTATCATTTCAAAAATTACTAGTCACACTAGAGTGATCTACTTTTAAAATTGTTCTTAGCATATGGCTAGTGAAGTCCTCTGTTCTGATGCTTTGGGCATGCCAGAGAGGTGGACCAGGGAGATCATATGTATTCTACATAGCCCTGCCTCAGCCGTGTCATTTGTCACATTCTGTCCACACTCTCCAATGGTTCCACTCACCCATAAAAGCAAACCTCAGACACCAGCAGGAAATAGAGGTAAGTTCCCCAGAACTAACTCCTACAACCCATAGCATACACTCACTCATATGCTCTCTCTGGGTCTGTGACCAACTTCCCCTGCAGTTGTGACCATCCCCTGGATCCTTGTCTGACTTGTGGGGGTCCCAGTTAGAAGCTGAGCACCCCCCATGTCCCTTTAATAATGTACTTGTAGAGATTAGAGGGGAGGAAATGTGTGGCTGCATCCCCTGAATGTATTTTCAACACTTTCCAAAAATAATATATTAATCACTCTTTCACATGCCAATTGTTAAAGCCACAGTTAGAAGAAAGACCCATGAATACCACATACTAATCATAATACTCAGTCCAGGGTGGTGAGACAGGGAGGGGGACAGAGTCAAATAATGTTCCCTAAACCCCAGCCTTGCTCCCTTGACATTAGACCCAGGCCAGGCCTCTACTCAGAGGAAAGGTACTATAAGGAAGAGGCCTGGGAAAGAGAAGGCAGAAATCAAGAGTGAAAACTCTCTTCCTTTTTTTCAAGAGGCAAAATCCTTCTTCTTTGCTTTGTGTTTTTTGTTTGTTTGATTTTTCCTCCAGTTCATCCTGTAGACATCTTCTGGGAGGCCATTTGGTGGAGGTACATCAAAGAGGCATTTAGCTTACCTGCTGATTTTTGCAAGACTTACCACTTCTCTACCTGTTCTGCAAATAGCAACTCACCATTACTCATGTATGCAAGACCCTTTCTCTGAAGGCAGCCATTGGCAATGCTGACTTGGAAGGGCAGGAAGCAGGTGTCACTTATTTTCTTTTTTCAAAGGTCAGGGAGTATGTGCATCTGATGAAGCAAGAGCTCTAGTCAAAACAAAAGGAAACATTTATTGCCACCTACTAAGAACCAGGTCTTATACTCAATGCTTTCAATATTTACCCAGTATCTTTTGTTTTGTTTTGTATACAACTTAAGTATCAAAATGTTCAGGGATGTAAATGTAGATTTGATCAAATGTCTACTTGTAATATTTAATTTATTGTTATAATACATGTTATAAAACACATTCAATAACATAAATTTAAAAATATTAATTTTTCCATTTTTAATTTTTTCAGTTTTATTCATTATATGGTATTTGACATAAGTCTCTCTTTCATTACTAGAGCCAGTTTTGAGCCGCTAAAACAATTTTCAGGAGCACATACTTTTACTACTTGGATAAATTGAGATATAAAACTTTTTGAACAGTAGATATTCTGCCAATGGAGAATTCAGCCCAATTTACAAGTATCCATTCTCATAATTAACCAAGATAGTTGATCTTTTTATTCATCTTGTATATGATCTCCATAATTTGAATACTCTGTTCTTTTCTTAATTGAGCTTTAAAAAGCCTGGGTGCAATGACATTCAATAGTTTCAAGTTGATCCCATGCCTTCAGACTAATTAAGCCTGGGACAAATGTCTTCCTCTTTTTTCTAAATGAATAATCCCTTAAGTGACTTCTATAAGCATCCAAAACTAGCATTCTTTAAGACCCTTTCAAGCTTAAATGTTGCCCAAAATAAAGTAATTGAGATTGTATCCCACTTTATGAATCTTTTTTATTATGAGGTAACTCTTTTCTGAATAGTGAACTTTAATGGGGGGAAGGTTTTGCAATATATAAATATATATAAATATACATATATATATATATATGATATATTATCTTGTTTGATCATATAAGGACACAATGAACAGTTATAAAAGTTAAAATTAATTTTATAACAGAATAGAATACTTTAGTCACTGCTAGAGATTTGATGCTGTCCTAAAGACTGAAGACTTGGAGTACCGTATTATGTTATTGAGCATTTTCATATGCTAGGTACTTTCTAAATGTTTTACCTTGTACTAATTCATTTAATTTATAAAAAAACTCTATGTGGCAGGTACTACTATTGATCTCATTTAAAATAAGTTGAAATTGAGGCAGATGATTTGTCCACAGTCCTTGATCTGAACCCAAGTCATCTGATTCTATATCTCATACTTTATAAAGGCTAGACAACTGCCTGAAAACATATATTTTGTACCTTCTAAAAGTAATCTAGAATCTCTATGGTTGATTACATGTTAAACCATAAATTGATGTCTAGGCTCTAACCCAGACCAACTCAATTCAAATCTCTAAAGGCTGGTGGTAGAAATATTTTTAATTGCCCAAGATATTCCAATGTGCCACCACATTAGAAACCTAGATTGACTTAAAATTAGGCTGACCAGACATATTGTTTTAAATGGAACAGAAAACAACAATACTGTCCAGTTTCAAATGGTACATATGGTCAGCCTAGTCTCACTGGGCTAAATTTAAGGTGTCAGTAGGCTGACCATACATACCATTTAAAAGAGGACAGTACCATTGTTTTCTGCCCTGTTTGAAATGGTACACCAGGTCAGCCTATTTAAAACATCAACTCAAAAGTCATGTCTTGATAAGTAGCACCTGCTACATAAAATCTTAATAAATCATCATCGCCATTGCTACAATTATCCTCACCATCAACAGTTTCTCTTTCAATTGAAGCAAGTAACAAATTACAGACCAAATAATGGGGAAGCCATAAGAATAGGAACAGAAACACCAGAAGGCAATCACATAGAGTTGCAGCCATTGTCTTTAGCAACAGAAGTTACAGTCTCTCCTTTGCGTAAGAAGGGTGTCTCTATGTTTACAAGTACCTCTCCTTAAAACAAATATTGGTGTTTTACTTTTGAACTGTAGGGTCATTTTAACCCAAACAAATGACTGTGCTTCTTATCTGCATTTATTCGACCACTCAATAAACTCTCAATGAATGCCTACAATGACCAAGGCACCATGGCAAGTAGATGTATTCCCCACCCTCAAGAATCTAAGTCTATGAAGAGAGATAATATATTAACATAATAATGACAAGTTTCAAATATACAAGCATCATAAGGGAACTAGAAATAAAAGGCTTGGAAAATTCAAAGCATAAAGGGATGATTTCTAACAAGAGAACCAAGAAAACTTTCACAGAAGAAGTGTCATTTGAACTGCACACAGTAGATAAGGAGAGACTCAAAGGGCAAAGAGCAGATAATTAAACTTAGAAAATCATGTGAGTCAATGCTCAGAGGGACCTCTGAAAACAGTGGTTTTGTTTGATTGTCGTAGGGTTAATGAGAAAAGTAGAAGGAAGAAAAGCAGATAAAGTGCCAGGGGTTGGGGACCTGGCCTCTGCTCTCAGATTGATTTTTTACCATTCAATTGCTCCATTCAGTATCACACATGCACAGCTGGCCCCCAGGTGGGTTAGCCAGGAAGCACTGGGAAAAGAGGAGCCAGGTGGGTGTACATCTTTTTCTCTGCTTCAGTCTCAGCTCCAGCCATAGCTGTTTCCACCATGACCCCAACTCCCACTGGACAGTCCCATCTGCTGGTGACCCTGAATTTTGTGCTCCAGTAACACTGACTCCTATCTTTGTTCCTCTACACAAGGGACAGTCTTAGTCAGTCTGGGCTGATGTAACAAAGTCCCAAAACAGAGTGGCTTATAAACAACAGAAATTTATCTGTCACAGTTCTGGAGGCTGGAAATCCAAGATCAGGGTGCCAGCACACTCGGGTTCTGGTGCCAGCCCTCTTTCAGGCTGCAGGTTGCCTCTTCTTACCTCATCCTCACAAGGCAGAGAAAACTCTGGTCTCTTCAGCCCCTTATAAGGACACTAATTCCATTCTCAAGAGCCCCACCCTCAAGACTTAATTACCTACCAAAGGCCTCAATGCCATCACATTAGGGATTTAGGCTTGAACATACGAATTTTAGAAGGACACAAATATTCAGTCCATTGCAGGGGCAGGAGAATAGTGATTTTTTGCCCTTGTCAATAGCTAGGGTGTTTCACCATCCTAGCCATCACCAGCATAATAAAATACCTGTATTTTATTCCCTGGAATTCTCTGGGATTAAAATATTTTGAGTAGTTTGTTTTTTTTGTTTGGATCCTGGTTGAATTATCTGAGTACTTTGTAGGAAAAAAAAGTATCCTATATGGCCTTTCAGAACAGGAGGATTTTGGATTAAAACAGATCCAAAATCTGTTCTGATCCTTCTTGTCTGACTTCTATGTAGCATCTGATATTGCTGACCACAGTTTGTCTTAGTATCCACTCTTTTTTTGGTTTCTGCAATTTCATCCTTTGCTTTCTCTACTCATTCCTTAAAGGGTCTGTCTTTAGCCTTCCTTTATTCTCACTCTAGTCTTTGTCCTTGGGAAAATTAATATGTGCCCATGGTTTTGACATCATTAAATGCAGCTGAATACCAAATCTATGTTTCCAGCTCTGACAGTTCTTCTGAGCTCCAGATTCAAATTTTTATCAACAACTGGACATTTTCAGTTGTGTGGATGTCTCAAACTCAGAGTCCAAAATCAAATTTGTTCCTTTTCCCAAATAACCTGTTTTTCCTTCTATTCTAACCAGTCTTGAGTAACAAACTCAGTATCTACATGTTGGAAATGTCTTCATTTCACCTTCTCTGTGAGTGACAGCTTAAGTAGGTATAGAATTCATGGTTGACCATTACGTTTCCCTTAGTGCTTTGTAGTTTGCCTCATTATCATTTGGCTTCTACACATGACCATTGCAGTTAAGATGTTTACCCCTGAACTAATTGTTATTCTTTTAAAGTTCATATTCTTGTCCCTTTGGTAGCTTCTAGAAGTTTCTCTCTAGATTTGATGTTTTGCAGTTTTTCTAGTAGGAGATCTTGGTATAGATTTTTATTATGTTTTTAAATATTAATATATGAAGGCTTATTCTTTTTTTCCATTCTGAACAATTATGAGACATGATTTCTTCCAGCACTGCTTCTACTCATTTCTATTTGCTCTTTCTGGGAGGTCTGATAAACACTACTAGAAATGTAGTTTGAGCTCAAAAAATATACGTACTAAACATTTGTGTGGGACTGGAGATATCATTTCTTATTTTAACTTTTGACAGTATAAGAACACATAAAGCAGCTTGACATTGTGTGATTTAAACATTAGTTGTTACTGAAATGGCTTTACCAAAGTTTAAAGTTTTGCATGTAAGTGTTGTTTTGCCTTCTATTTTTTAAGATGAATTCATTAAGAAACATTATTTTTTTCTTTTCATTTTTCTTTTTTAAGTATTAGACTTATTGGAGTGACATTGGTTAGCAAGAATTATATAGGTTCCAGGTGTATAATTCTACAGTGCATCGTCAACTTGTTGTAAAGTAAGTTCACCAGTGTGAGTTCTCTTTCTGTCACCATATGTTAGCTCCCTCTCAATCCTCTCCCAACCCCTCCCCCTTCTCCCATTCCCTCACCATTTGTCCCCAAATAAACATTAAACTATTGATTATGTCCATGGGTTTTTTCTTTGGTTGGTTGTTTTTTATTTTCTTTGTTGCTTTCAGTTTATATTCCACATATGAGTGAAGTCATACAGTTTTTGTTTTTTTCTGTCTGGCTTATTTCGCTTAGCATAATGATCTCCAGGTCCATCCATTTTGTTGTAAATGGCAGTATTTCATCTTTCCTTATAGCTGAGTAACATTCCATCGTGTATATGTACCACAGCTTCTTTATCTAGTCATCTGTTGCAGGGCACTTTGGTTGAGTCCATGTTTTGGCCACTGTGAACACTGCTGCAATGAACATGGGGATACATAAGTCTTTGAGGACTAAGGTTTTCAAGTTTTTTGCGTAGACCCCAGAAGGGGGATTGCAGGGTCATATGGTAACTCCATTCCCAATTTTCTGAGGCACCTCCACACCACTGACTTCCATAGTGGTTGTACCAGTTTGCACTCCCACCAGCAGTGTGCGAGAGTTCCTTTTTCTCCACATCCTCTCCAGCACTTGTTATTCCTTGTCTTGTTGATAACAGCCATTCTAACAGGTGTGAGGTGGTATCCCATTGTGGTTTTGATTTGCATTTCCCTGATAGCTAATGAGGATGAGCATTTTTTCATATGTCTGCTGGCCAATTGTATTTCTTCATGGGAGAAGTGTCTGTTTAGTTCCTCTGCCCACTTTTTAATTGGGTTGTTTGCTTTTTGGTTGTTAAGTCATATTAGTTCTTTATATATTTTAGATATTAGACCCTTATCAGATGCGTTGTTTGCAAATATGTTCTTCCATTCAGTTGGCTGTCTCTTTGCTTTGTTGATGATTTCTTTTGAAGTGCAGTGTTTTAGTTTGATATAGTCCCATTCATTTATTTTTGCTTTTACTTCCCTTGCCTTTGAGGACAGGTTCATGAAGTCTTCCTTGAGCCCTAGGTCTATAAGTTTAGTACCAA
>PVJL010021592.1:0-10364 GCA_004026885.1 Lyroderma lyra | reverse complement strand
GGGTTTAATTTCTTTGTTAAATTGTTCCTTTTGTTCATGGAGTTATTTTTATGTCATTCAGTTCCTTTTTTATGTTGTTTATCTCAACCATAGTGCTCTGCCATTATGTTTTCATTTGTCTCAGAGCCTTTAGAATTGCTACTTGAACTTCTCTGTCACTTATTCCAGAAACTTCTAGATCCAAGATGCTGTCTTGATAAATTTCCTGATCTTTTGAAGAGTTTTAATTTTAAGGATTTTATCCTGTATGCTAGGTTCTTCCTCATTTACATGAGGGCGTTATGTTCAGTAGTAGTGCACCAAAGCCCAGATTGGTACTTTTGTGGAGTCTTGATGTAGGGCAGACACAAGGTGGCCCTGTGGGGGGCAAGTTCTTGGAGAGAGGGGTTGTCTATTTCTTATTTCTGGTCTCTTTCTACATTTGGAGTCAGTGTGCATCTGTCATGGTCCCTTCGCTTCCTGCATTTACTTGGTTGGGGAGGCTATAGGAAAGGAAAGATGCCAAGAAAAGGCACACTGGGACAACTCCTCCTTATGCCCTATGCTGGGGAAGCTGGGTGATGTGTTCGAGGCTCTTCCTCCTGGCTGGGGCGAATGTTATAAAAACCGCCTTTCTTCCCAGGCCTGCTCCAGCGACCAAGTGTTGGGGCAGAGTCTGTGAACTCGAACTTCTTTTAAGAGCCAGGATTATGCGAGCTGTCATGCACACAATTGTGATGCTGTTTTTTTGATCCCGCGGTAGAACGGAAGGCAGTTTGTTTTTGCAGAGGGCTGTATGGGAACTGCAGCCCCATGCAGGAGCCGCACGAGCAGGATCAGCACCAGGTCAACCTTCACAGCTGGCAGGAATGGAAGCCGCAGTCTAGTGCAGGGGTCGTGCGCTGTCCGCTTGGCAGGCGGCTAGCCCCCTCAGTGGGCCTCAATCAGGAACTGCAGGCTGCGACCAGGAACCCCGGGCCTGCACAGGAACCGTGCTTGCCTGCGTTGTGTTTCCCAAGAGAGCCTAGTGCCACAATGTAGTCTCTGCAGTTCAGAGGCCTTGCTGTGCCCTGCTAACACTAAAAAGTTACAGAGGGTGCCCCCCAAGCTCGGTTCCCAACTTGCCATTCCAAATTCGAGCTCCCCAGACCAGCTCCCCAACGACTGCCACTGTTCTGCCAGTTTGCTAGGGATTTTCCTCTTGTCACCTCTTGTTCTCTACCCCTCCCATGCACTGAACTGCTCCTGGATGGTCACCCACGATCGGGTCCTGTTGCGATCTGTCTTTGATCCCTCCCCTCTCTCCATCTCGCCTCTTTCTTTCCAGCTTTCAGGTGTGTCCTGGCAATACATGGATTTCTCAGCTGCTGTTTTTGTCACTCAGAGTCTTCTTTCTTGGATTCTGGGGGCCATTCAATTGTGTTTTCTGGGAGACGCTTTAGGGCCCTACTCTCCTTTCACCATCTTGCCCTCCAACCTCCAAGCATTGAAGAGATTTTTATGAACATCCACAAAATTAAAAGGTTATATTTAATTTGTGGAACCAGCAACAGTTAGTCATGTAATGTCTTCTCTTCTGGTTATTGGATGTCCCTGAGTACTGAGAGAATGTGAAAATTCATGAGGGATCTGAAAATCCAAGTTGGAATGTTTTATTCAAAGAGAGAAGTATGGGCATGGCAGATAAATGTAGCAGGGTCCAAGGCACACAGTTGCCCTGAACTTTCGGTTAGCTCTTCTTATACAAAAATGTACACGCAGATTCTTCAATATCAATATGTGGTCACCTGTAAAATATCACAGGTAGAATCGGGCCACAGTAAACATTTCCTTACAGCTAGCCAAGCTCCGGTAAGCTTGTTTTCTGAGATCAGGCTCACTGTAGACAGAGCAGTAGCCATATGTGTTCTTTTATTTGTAGCTAAATAAGCTCTGCTAAACTTGGTTCCTGCTAGCCCCCTGAAGTTTATTTGTATTAACTCTTTTGCTGTCTAATCATTATCATCTGTAGAAATTCACAGTTCCTTCTTGAGAACATGTGGGACACATAAAAACAATCACTATGCTGGATTTCATTTAACATCAAACTTTATTGAAACTTTCAATTGTAATTAAAGCCTGGCACTATTACTGTGAAGAATCAAATTTCGAGAACATATGTGTGTCATCTTTTAGAATTTTCCTAAGAATAAGCGAAAGAAAAATCAAGATTTACCAAGCAAAGGACTAACAGAACTTTGAGTAGAATAGAAGTGTTGAGTTAAACAGGTGTTTTGAATGATCACTTTCACTAAAGGACAAACATTTACGTGAGTGTTATCTAACAGTTTGGCTTCCCTGGGTAACGTTGGAAATAGAACTGTCTTGGATAACACATAAAATCCACTAAGACTAACATTAGCTCATAAGCTATAACAATAAAATGCCACAAAATATTACATTTTAAGTATTTGCATTGGGCTACCTTCAAAGCCATCCTCGGCCACAGGTTGGTTTGTCCTGCCTTATATGAAGCTCGTTGGATATTTTACTTCTAAAATATTGGAAGACAATTTTTGAAATTCATTTTTATTGTTAGACTTATTGAGGTGACATCTGTTAGCAAGGATAACATAGGTTTCATGCACACAATTCTACAGTACATTGTCAACTTATTGTACAATATGTTCGCCTACAGTGTGAGTTCTCTTTCCATCACCTTATATTTAGCATCCCCTCCGTCCTACCACACCCCGTCCACTTTTTCCCTTCCCTAACCCACTCATTCCCAAATAAACTTTGAACTGTTGATTATGTCCAATGGTTGATTGTTTGTTTGTTCATTTCTTATCTCTTTGTTCCTTTCAGTTTTATATACTGCATATGTGTGAAGTCATACAGTTCTCTATTTTTTCGGTCTGACTTATTTCACTAAGTATGATGATCTTCAGTTCCATCCATTTTGTTGCAAATGACACTATTTCATGTTTTCATTTTTTTTTTTTTGGCTTATGATTTTGTATGTGGGTAGCTCTCTAGATGGGAGTCGACCCCAGGCTGCAGCACTGATAGCACCGGAGCCTGAAGCCACTACACCACCAGAGAACTCCCTCCTGTTTTCTTATAGCTGAGTGATATTCCATAGTGTATATGTACCACAGCTTCTTTATCCAGTCTTCTGTCGCAGGGCTGTTTGGTTGTTTCCATGCTATGTCCACTGTGAACAGCGCTGCAATGCACATTGTGGTACATAAGTCTTTGTGGACAAAGGTTTTCAGGTTTTTTGGGTAGACCCCCAGAAGAGGGATTGCTGGGTCAAATGGGAACCCTATTTCCAGTTTTCTGAGGAATCTCCACACTGCCATCCACAGTGGTTGTACCGGTTTTCATTCCCACCAGCAGTGTACCAGAGTCCCTTTTTCACCACATACTCTCCAGCACTTATTATTTCTTGTCTTGTTGATAATAGCCACAGGTATGAGGTGATACCTCACTGTGATTTTGATTTGCATTTCCCTGATAGTTAATGAGGTTGAGCAGTTTTTCATATGTCTGCTGCCCATCTGTCCTTCTTCGTGGGAGAAGTGCCTGTTTAGTTCTTCTGCCCTGTTTATAATTGGGTGGTTTGTTTCTGTGTTATTAAGCGTTATTTGTTCTTTATACATTTTAGATATTAGACCCTTATCTGATGTGTTATTTGCAAATGTTTTCTCCCATTCAGTTGGCTGTCTTTTTGCCTTGCTGATGGTTTCTTTTCCTGTACAGAATCTTTTAGTTTGATAAAATCCCATTCATTTATTTTTGCTTTTACTTCCCTTGCTTTTGAGTTCAGGTTCATGAAGTTTTCCTTCAGTCCTAGGTCTATAAGTTTGTACCAATATTTTCTTCTATACAGTTTATTTTTGTAGATCTGATATGAAGGTCTTTAATCCATTTCGAGTCAATTTTTGTATATGGAGAGAGTTCACAGCTCAAGTTCATTTTTTGCACATATTATTCCTGTTCTCCCAGCACCACTTACTAAAGAGGCTGTCTTTTCCTCATTGTATGTTTTTTTCTCCTTTATCGAAAATTATTTGTCCATAAATTTGTGGGTTTATTTCTGGGCTTTCAGTTCTATTCCATTGGTCTATATTTCAGTTCTTCTGCCAGTACCAAGCTGTTTTGAGTATTGATGCTTTGTAATATCAATTGAAGTCAGGCAATGTAATGCCACCAGCCTTATTCCTTTTATGTAGTATGCTTTGTCAATTTGAGGTCATTTATGGTTCCATATGAATTTACTAATTCTTTTATCTATTTCATGAAAGTATGATTGTGGGATTTTCACATGTATTGCATTAAATGTGTAGATTGTTTTAGGCAGAATGTCCATTTTATCAATGTCAAATTTTCCTGTCCATGAACAGGGGATATTTTTCCACCTCTTAAACTTTGTTTTAATTTCTTTCAAAAGCATCTTATACTTTTCTGTATATAAGTCTGACACTTTCTTCATTAACTTCAACCTCTGGTATTTCATTCATTTTGTTTTGATATCAAAGGTAATTAATTCCCTCTTTTCTTTTTCTGTGGATTTGTTGTTTGTATATAGGAATGCTGTTGATTTTTTTATATTTATTTTGTATCCTGCGAGTTTGTTTTCTTTGTTTATTGCTTCTAATAGTTTCCTGGTAGAATCTTTGGAATTTTTTATATAAGGCGTCATGTCATCGGCAAATAGTGACAATTTGACCTCTTCTTTCCAAATTTGGATACCTTTGATTCCTTTCTCCTACCCGATTGCTGTGGCTAGAATTTCCTTTACTATATTAAATAACAATGGTGACATAGGGCATCCCTGTCTTGTTCCTCATTTTTAGGGAATAGGCTCAGGTTTTCCCCACTGACTCTGATGTTAGCCGAGGCCTTGTCATATATTGCCGGGGTCCTGCCTCGACGTTCCAGAGAACAGTACCTGAAGTGGGGGGCGAAGTTTAAGGAAACAAAGAGAGAAAGAGACAAAGAGGGTCCGGGAGGACTGGAAGCATTCTTAGCAACCAGCCCCGAGTTTATTTTTTCTCCCCAATATATCCCCACCGCATAGTGCAGAACAGCAGAAACAAATATGCATTATCTTACTCCAGGACAAATCATAAACCATCCCTGACTCTCTGCCAGCTAACTTGAATGTCAGAGTAAACGAGAGGGAGTCAGTTTCCCAAGGCCATTCTTCCACGTACCCAGATAGTCTTCTTTCTTTAGAGTTTCCCAAGGAACTGGCCTTATCAACCAGATTACTCAGTGAGCAGTATACACCTTCCAGATTGCAGAAGTAAAACAATTCATGCTTCCCTAAAGCCAGCCTGCATGGCTCCCAACATCTCCCCCTTTTTTATTTAATAAAACACACCTGTGACCCCAGGTGACAGCGAAAGACAGTGCCTGTCTTAGGCGTTTCCCATGTAAGTAATAACCTTACCCATCATTGGCATTTCATCATCTCATGATGAAACCCTGTCTTAGGTTGGTTATTCCCAGGGAAATCTTACCCATCTTTGACTATCCTGCCTTCGCTAAGTTTGGGGGGAGTGGAGTGAAATAAAACAGGTGGCCAAGCTTAAGGCATTGCCCTAAACTTAATCTCATGGATGTTGTCTTGAATATCCATCATCTTGTTAATGAAATATTTAATGAGGATGGGGATTAAGCACAGAACTACACAGACACAAAGGCCTAATGCAAGAAATGCCATAACAGAATGGATAATACTTGTCATAGAGGTCAAAGAATTTCTCATCATTTCAAAAAACTTAGAGGAAACTTGAGCTGCATCAAATTTTAGGGGTTCAGCTTTTCTTATATTTTTAATTTCATCATGAAGCTGAAACATGTCCAGAGATTCATTAGCATTATGCCATATTCCCTGAAGATGTAAACAAATTCTATTCCATTAATGCTGACTATTATTATATAATATAGGAGTAACACATATCCAATGATATTCAGCATGACATACCAAATGGGATCTGAACTTTATACTTTGAATTTTATTTCCCAAATATTGAACCATATCATATAAAGCATTTACTTTTTGTTCTAAACTTTTATCTATGTTTTCTTGAGTTCCCAATGCTAAAGTAACGTTTTTAGAAAGATCATTAATATAATGCGCATTTTGAATAGTTTGTGAAAGAGCTACAGCAGCAGTGGCAGCAGTTGCAATGATAGTCACTAACGCCATTATTCCAGCAATCAAAAGTCCTATAAATCTTTTTGGTCTACTTAAAGGATACTCAATTTCTTTAAAAACCTGCAAACTTCTTTTAGTATACCAAGATCCAAAAACATTAACAGGAAGCATAACCAAAGATGGTTGATTAAGAATCACAATACGGGTTCCGAGCGGGACCCAAGAAACACAATTAGTCAGATCACAATTAGAACAAGATACATTAAACCTATTTCTCTCAAAGTGGATAATAATACTTCCAATCAAAAGTACATAAGGGGCAGGAACACAAGCAGATACATGAACAGTTTTAACAGTGGTAGTCCAATATCTAGTCCCAATTTTCTGCCACAAGGCGAACGTGACCAAGGAACAGGCCGATTTATCCGGTATGTAGGCCCAGTACGTCTCCCCTGGTGCCGTCGGGGGACAGTCCATCAGCATCAACAACAGGAGCATCATCGTGCATCTGAGTTTTCTGCGACGCGGACCAGCCTCTCCAGGAGCCACCTGGCGCTGTCCGCATTCTGTGGGAAAACACAACATGCACTTGCCCCCAAGTTAGCACTGGGTCGGGGCCATTCCCTGCACGTGTGGGTGGTTCCTTCCATCTCACCTGAGCATATGTGCTCTCTGTGGTGGGGTGCCAGAATCGCTCCGCTGCAGAGCGTTCATGAGCATCAAATGTTAAAAATTTTAAAATAAATAATTCTGAGGTGACACGTAGTATAACTCCCCCTGTTTTATTTTTTCTAATTGAGCCTTCAGGGAGCCATGAGCTCTTTTAACAATACCTTGTCCCTGAGGGTTATAAGGAATTTTAGTTTTATGAGTAATTAGAAAATTTGTACAAAATTTTTGAAACACCTGACTAGCATAGACAGACCCGGTGTCAGTTTGTAAAATTTGAGGAACTTCCTTAGCAGAAAGGCACTATAAGCAGTGAGTTATAACATGCTTAGTGGCCTCTCCTCCAGTGTCCCTGCACGAGGGGAGTTCCTGAGGCATTTTCTTTACATTTGCATTCACTGGCCCAATGTTTTTCTCTTATATCTAGGACAAAGGCCAGGTTGCCATCCCTGCTGAGAAGCCTCAGCTTGTCTTTTAGGAAATTGTTTAAGTTGATGGCCCATTTGCCCACATCCAAAACAGCTTCTGGGTGGTCCCGCGACTCAGGCTTCTCCCGCTTTTGCTGTTGGCTGTTCTAGGTTACTTTCAATTTTAGATGAACCCTGTTTTGAATTTCTTGGGCTAAAAACAACAGATGATCATCTAAATCAGGGTCATGATATTTAGCTACTTCTTGCCCTAAGTCTTTATCATGCTGAGGATCCAGCTCCTAGACAGGGGCAACTTTCTCATAGAGCTGGAGCGAGAAAGCAGACGAGGAAGGGACACTTGGAGCTACAGGGTCGGGTAGTGATCCCGAATCTTCCTCCTCTTCCTACCCCGCATACCCTCACGTCTGGGATGCAAGCTATCTCTAATTAGAGTCCATAAAGCAAAAGTATCTACTGGAATTTTTCCAGGTCCATGAGCTTCAAAGTAACCTTGTAACCAGACCCACACTTCTTCCCAAGTTTTTACACTTACAGTCCCCTCTTCTGGAAACCAGGGACAAATATTTTCTATAAAATCTAGAAACTTTTCTAATTGGAATTTTCCTACTTTCGCTCCCCTGGCCTTGAGGAGGTTCAGTAGGAGATGGGTGTACACTTGCTTACTATTTTCTGCACCCATCTTTATTACTGTCACTCCCGGTCTTTTCTCACCACGCACCACTTACCTGTACGTACGACTTTTTTCCGTGGTGACCTTCACCTGATCCCCAGTATTTAGGTCCCTGTTCAGGCGCCAACTCTTCCGGGGTCCTGCCTTGGCATTCCAGATAACAGTACCAGAAGTGGGGGGCGAGGTTTAAGGTAAAAAAGAAAGAAAGAGACAAAGAGGGTCTGGGAGGACTGGAAGCATTCTTAGCAAGCAGCCCCGAGTTTATTTTTTCTCCCCAATATATCCCCACCGCATAGTGCATCACAGCAGAAACAAATATGCATTATCTTACTCCAGGTCAAATCATAAACCATCCCTGACTCTCTGCCAGCTAACTTGAAGGTCAGAGTAAACGAGAGGGAGTCAGTTTCCCAAGGCCATTCTTCCACGTACCCAGATAGTCTTCTTTCTTTAGAGTTTCAAAAGGAACGGGCCTTATCAACCAGATTCCTCAGTGAGCAGTATACACCTTCCAGAATGCAGAAGTAAAACAAGTCATGCTTCCCTAAAGCCAGCCTGCATGGCTCCCAACACAGCATCCATTTATGATCAAAACACTAAATAAAATAGGTATAGAAGGAAAGCATCTCAACATAATAAAGGCCATATATGACAGGGCCTTGGCTAACATTATACTCGATTGGGAACAAGTTGAAGCCTATTCCCTTAAAATCAGGAACAAGAGAGTGATGCCCGCTGTCACCACTAGTATATTATTGAATATACTAATGGCACTTCTAGCCACAGCAATCGGGGAAGAGAAAGGAATCAATGGTTTCCAAATTTGAAAAGAGGCGAACAAATTGTCACTACTTGCCGATGACATCACGCCTTGTATAAAAAATTCCAAAGTTTCCAACAGGAAACTATTAGAAGCAATAAACAAATATAGTAAATTCACAGGATACAAAATAAATGTAAAAAAATGAACAGCATTCTGATATACAAACAACAAATTCACAGAAAAAGAAATGAGGGAATCAATTCCATTTGCATTCAAAACAAAATGAATGAAATACCTGAGAATTAAGTTAATCAAGATTGTCAGACTTATACACAGAAAAGTATAAGACACTTTTGAAAGAAATTGAAACAGACTTTAAGAGGGGGAAAATATCCCCTGTTCATGGATAGGAAAATTTCACATTGTTAAAATAGACATTCTGCCTAAGGCAATCTACATATTTAATGCAATACCCATGAAAACTCCACAATCACACTTTCATGAAATAGATAAAAGAATTAGTAAATTCATATGGAACCACAAATGACCTCGAATTGCCAAAGCAATAGTACATTAAAAGAATAAGGCTGGTGGCATTACATTCCCTCACTTCAATTTGTATTACAAAGCATCAATAGTCAAAACATCATGGTACGGGCAGAGGAACAGAAATAGATACCAATGGAATAGAAATGAAAACCCAGAAATGAACCCAAAAATTTAAGGCGATATACTTTTCGATAAAGGAGGAAAAAACATACAGTGAGGAAAAGAGAGCCTCTTTATTATGTGGTGCTGGGAAAACTGGAATAATATGTGCAAAAAATGTACTTGAGCTGTGAACTCTCTCCATATACAAAAATTAACTTGAAATGGATTAATGACCTTCATATCAGACCTGCAACAATAAACTGTATAGAAGAAAACATTGGTACTAAACGTATACACCTACGACTCAAGGAAGACTTCATGAGCCTGACGTCAAAGACAAGGGAAGTTAAAGCAAAAACAAATGAATGGGATTTTATCAAACTAAAAGGTTTCTGCACAGGAAAAGAAACCATCAACAAGGCAAATAGACAGCCAAATGAATAGGAGAAAATATTTGCAAATAACGCATCAGATAAGGGTCTAATATCTAAAATATATAAAGAACTAATAAGACTGAATAACACAAAGCAAACTACCCAATTGTAAACTGGGCAGAAGATCTAAACAGGCATTTCTACCATGAAGAAGTACAGATGGCCAGCAGACACATGAAAAACTGCTCAACCTCATTAGCTATCAGGGAAATGCAAATCAAAATCACAATGAGTTATCACTTCACACCTGTTAGAATGGCTATTATCAACAAGACAAGAAATAACAAATACTGGAGAGGATGTGAAGAAAAAGGGACTCTAGTACACTGCTGGTGGGAATGAAATCTGGTACAACCACTGTGGAAGGCAGGGTGGAGTTTCCTCAGAAAACTGGGAATGGAGTTACCATTTGACCCAGCAATCCCTCTTCTGGGGGTCTACTCCAAACACCTGAAAACCTTTATCCACATAGACTTATGTACCCCAAAGTTAATTGAAGCGCTGTTCACAGTGGACATAACATGGAAACAACCAAAGTGCCCTGCGACAGATGACTGGATAAAGAAGCTGTGGTACATATACACCATGGAATATTACTCAGCTTTAAGAAAAGATA
>PVJL010021591.1:0-10356 GCA_004026885.1 Lyroderma lyra | reverse complement strand
CACACACACACACACCCACACACACACACACACACACACGCACACACACATACACACTCGCACACACACACACACACACGCACACACTCCCACGAGCTTGAGCATTCGGGCTAGGCTGGCAGACTCTCAGAGGAACGGATTCTGGGTTTAACGGGAGGCGCTGCTCCTCCGCTCCCCACCCAGTCCTTGTGGAAGTCTCAAAGAAGCGTCCCACGCTGTCCCGCTCACACACAGCGGCTGGTGAACAGGGTGCAGAACAGATGTCGCTTTGTACGGGCTCCTTCACTGACGCAAACCTGCCAGTCCGCCTTTCTCTTTCTAATTCATTATATCATTCTTAATTCTTCTATTGGATTTCCCCCCACGCCTCTGATTCGCACTAATACCTCCCCACTTTAAAAACTAAACTGCTATTTACATTCACAATATTTACAGCATTTATGAGGTCCGACCACTCATTTCGCGAACGCATCCTAGTAAAGGGCTACCTACCTCCTGGCTGAGTATGACTATGGTCGTCTTCGAAGTACTCCCTTCCAGCACCTAGTCAACCCTTCAAAGCAGTTTTGGAACTCTTTCAGGAATGGCCATCAGAGCTGTCGTTGTCCCCAATATCTGACAAGTAAGTACTCAAACTTGCCACCGTGCGCCTACGTTGACAGCACTGTGCAAATAAGTCCGTAAGGTGTCATAACCTTGGCCGCTGCCAACGTAAGTGCACGGTGGCAAGTTCGAGAACTTACTTGTCAGATTTTGGGCCTGCTGACAGCTCTGATGGCCAATCCAGAAAAAGAATTTCAAAATTATTTGAAGGGGGGACAAGGCGCTGGTGTCGGTGCACAGCTTCCCAAGGAGAGTCCTTCAAAGGTGACCGTATGATACTCAGCAATGAGGTACGTAGCACGTTTTCTAGAATGAGTTCGCAAAATTAATTGTCCGACCTCGTATGTGTTTAGTGTTTCCAGCTCTAATAAATTTATTTATGCTTTATCTGTAGATTGTTTATCTAAGCTGGTGCTCACCATATAGCCTTTACCATAGGATGATTATGAATATATTGCTCACTATAGAAATAAATGAAGTATTGTGATAGGGTGCATAAGGAAAGAAATGTACTCATGGGTCACTAAAAGCTGTTAACACTAGAAGAAAAATGTGAGTAAATGTTAAAATTAAATAATTTATTTTCCCATACTATGTCAATTGCTTAAAATTATACCACATTTTAGATTGCTTCATATTTGAACCTTAACTTTCTTATCGATGTGTGTTTTTTCTCTTAGCTTCTCATCGCCTGTGTATTTTTCTAAGAGAAGCATTCACCTTTTCACTAAGGTGGTTCAGTTTCTTAACAACATTTGTCAAGTGAATCCACTGACCTTTGACTTCTCATTTTAATATGAACAGGTTGCTTTTCAGGTCCCCTGCATGACCTTCATCATGGTTTAGCCTCCTCTTGGCCTCATACTTTCTTCTTCCTAGAATTCATTTTCACTTTTCCTAAAATACCAGGGCTGTCCGGAAAAAGCCCAGACATAAATGCATCTATTTTTCATATTCTGTGGCTGGATACTTTCCGGACAGTCCTCATGTATCCTCAATATGTTTTTTCCAGAAAAAAAAAATAGTAAAAAAAAAATCTGAGCTACGCATATCTGAGAATATTTGTACTTTTTCTTCACAGTGGGGTAATGCTGTGGGTTGGTGTATAATTCTAGGTTAAAATAACCTTCCCGTAGAACTCTGAAGCCACCCAGCAAGATGGCCACCTAATTTCCGTGCCTTTTAGAGAAGCTGTGGTATTCTTCCCCCGCTCTCAAAATATGGTATTCTGAAATTTTAATCTCAGTTTGAATCTTTTTCCTGCCCACCTATTAATCACTCTCATCAGCTTTCAATTTGGGTTGTTAAGTTTTTCTTTATATTTTAGAGTTAATCTTGTATATTTCATTTATTATTCCTATAGTTTCTATTTCTAGAACTCCCATTGCTCAGATTCTGGGTTGATCTCTCATATATCAGTTACCTGTTGCTGCATAATAAATGACCACAAACTCAGCAGATTAAAACAAAATGTAATTGACTATCTTATGCTTTCCATGGGTCAGGAACTGGGCATAAATAGTTCAGTCCTCTGCTCAGAGTCTCAAAAGACTGCAGTCAAGGTGTCAGCTGGTATGCAGTCTCACTGGAGGTTGACTGGGGAAGGGTTTGCTTTCTAGCTTGGTAGAATTCATTTCCTTGCAGCTGTAAAACTGAGGGTCCCTGGTTAAGTGGGAGTTGTCTGCTAGAAGCCATCCTCAGCTTCTAAAGGTCACCCTTAGATACATGGTTATTTAGTTCAAAGCTAGCTGGGGAGAGAAAATCCCTAGCACTAGTCTTCTAGCAAGAAAGGATGTTGTATAATGTATTATAATCACAAAAGTGATATCCCATTACCTTTGCCACAGTCAGTTTACTAGAGCAAGTCACAGGTCCAGCCAACACTCAAGGGGAGGGGATTATACCAGGGAACGAACACCAGCATGCAGGGATCATGGAAGGGTTATCTAGAGTCTCTTAATCACCCCATCCCCTCCACATTTTCACTTTAAAATATTTTTTCCTTTAATCTATGCACTGAAATGATTTCCTCTTCTTTATTTGCTTGTTCTTTCTGAGATTAAGAGGCCAATGAAGTAGGAGAAAAGTCACAACAGTGTGATGACCTGGCTGTGTAGTGGAGGATGTGTATCAAAGAGGTGGGAATGATCAACAGCATTTTATTTGTTAATGAGTCAAGATGAGGACTTCAAATCTCCCCCTTGTACTTAGCAACATGGGAATGTGTGACCTTGGCATGACCGATGGTGAAATGATGGGGATAGAAGTCATTTGAAGTTGGTTCAAGAGAAAATGGGAAGAGACAAACTAGTCAGAAATTATAGGTTATGCTGGGGCAGTGTAGGATTCTTTAGAAGAATTAATTTTTTCCAGTTTTATTGAGAATGTAATACACTGGAAGAATATTTCTATTAAGAGAAATGGCGAATTGGGCAGGAGTTGGCAAGAATAGAGGATCAAGGGAGAAAGTATTTAATATGTGAAAGGTTATTGCATGTTTACATGCTGGTGACAGTAATCTAGGGGACAAAAGCCAAAAAAAATAGAAAGGGGACAACAGCTGGTACAATAACTTTTAATATAATAAAGGACAACAGGATCAGATGCCTAAGTAGAAAGGTTGGCCCTAGATAGAAACATAGAAAGTTCATATATAATAAGAGAAAGGATGATAGTTGGGAAGGGAAAGGTTAATAGCAGAATGTGGCTTCCTACCACTGAGGGTAGGGTGAGACAGGGTTGACAGAGAGAGAGACAGAGACAGAGAGACAGAGACAGAGAGAAAGGCAGCGCCCAGCGAGAGCGCGTGCAGAGCCTCCATTTTTCAGGGTGGTCAATTAAGACAACTCAGAATTACAACACCCCATGTCATGACTCCAACATGGAACTCAAACAAAGGCATTGTCAGGCATGCAGACCTCAGAAAATTTTCTATTTATCCTTCTAAAATATAAAAAATAATAATAATAATAAAGAGGATCTACGTCAACAAAACTTAAAATGAACCAGAAGAGGGAATAAGTACCAGGTCAAGATTGCTTACTGTAAACAAACCTAGGACGTATGGAATTATGCTGGAAGACTTGTTGGGAAATGGACAGCATGCCACCATACTGCATACATTGTTCGGAAACCAATTGTTAATCTGAAAACAAAATGTACTCTAATGAGGGAGAAAGAAACATTTTTAAAAAGCTAAGTCTGTCAGATTTGAGCTTCTTCCAAAAGAAATGGCACATCTGTGCCTGGTTCTTGCCTGGAGTCTGTGAATTCTCAGCGCGGTTTGGTGCTGGATGAGATCTATTATTCAAGCGAGGCCGCTTTACAGTTCAACCCCTCTACTCTGGAGGCAGGTAGGCAGGTAGGCAGATGTGCATTGTGGGAATGTGGGAAGCACAGTACTTTGTCTATTTTTTTTTTTTTTCATTTAATTCTCTTGGGTTTTCTGGGCAAATTGATTTCTCCATAATTAGTCATTCTGTTTATTGCTCTTGGTCCTTCTCTTTAGATGACTAATTTTGGGAAATGGCTCTTGGTTCCCTGGCAACAAGGTAGCTGAGACTGATGTTTTAACGCCTCGCAGGCGCACAGCCTGAAATTTCCTACGTAATCAAGTGCTTTGAGCCCTCCGCTGTGAGGGCTGCTGCCCAAATACAACTTCTCACAGCAGCGGGCACACTTAGAAATTTCAGATGTGGACAGCTGGCATTTCCTAGGAGCTTCCTAAGTAACTGGCACCCAGGCTCAGACTTCTTAGCATCCCAAACCAAAATGTTTATTTTTCACATCCAAGACCACTGTCATACTCACTCTATACAAATAAAGAGCAAAGAAATCAGGATCCCTCTGTTGGAGCCCAGCCCCAGCCATGTGTTCAGCTAATTCTCAGATCAAACATGCCTCTACAGGCTGTGGGGGTCCAGGCCCTCCCAACATCTACCACATATTGTTTCTGGTGTTCGCCCTGATCTCTTGAGAGATGTCTGGTGATCCTTGGTTGTCTTTTCCTGTTTCTACATGAAGGAATAGATTGGTAACTGGAGGTGGTTCACATGGTTTCAGGTCTGTTCTCTTGGTGAGGATCTTTCTGAAACCAGCTCCCTGTCAAAAGAAGTGTGTGTGTGTGTGTGTGTGTGTGTGTAAGAGAGAGAGCAAGAGAGAGATAACAGGGCTTACTGATGGGTGGAAGCTTTGCAAGGAATGCACATGCTAATTTTGCTGACAAAAGGGCTGAGGCTTTACTCCTGCTGAGCTACGTCCCCTCTCGGAGCCCTAAGTGCAGTGTAATAGGCCACTCGTTTTCTTCAGCTACCACATCTCTGTGTTTTCCTCCCGAGGGCCGAGAGCAGTGGTGGCTGTTGGCTTGTTCAGTGTAAGGCGAGGAGGGACGGAGCCTGGGGAAGCAGCCACCAGCAGCACCGTCCCACTGAGCCTTCCAAGAGCCGCTGGCCTCCCGCCCCGGCTCGGGCTCTGCGCCGGCTCAGCGCCGCCGCCCTGGAGCTTGGAAACAGAAAATGGCTGTCACCGGCAGTGTAGCCTTCTGAAGGTGATGGCTGGCTTGTCCTGTCAATCACGACAGTACTCTCCAATCTCCTCTACGTAGCCCAGAAATCAGTCTAAACCTCTAGTCCACTCGTTGCCTGTTGTGGTTGCTTTTCCTTGTGTTATTTTCTTACTCGTGACACATACACTCCAACATTTTAATCCAGAAAACTTTGTTTTAAAGAGTCTGTGTGTAAACTAACAGGCTACGATGAATCTTGCAGTTTTTGTTTGCATAAGGTGTTAATATACTTGCAGGCACTTTTGGTCTCAATTTTGACTCCAGCGTTAAAAGGTCAAGTCAAAAATAATAGGGGGCAAATGTTCCCCCACCGCGGAGGGAGGGGACGCCAAGGAGGTGATCAAGGGCTGTTTGCCCAGCCTGTCCTGACATCTATCCTAACATCCAGCCAAGGGCGTACAGGCTGAGGTTGAAGAGCGTTCCTCTGAAAAAGTGTTGGCAAGCTGGGGCTCTTTTCCTCCCCCAACCCCAGGCACGGGGGAAGGGAGAGGGCTGCTTTCTCTGTACTTGTGCCTGGTGGGAAAGGCTTCAGAGACTCACTTGGGAAGCCTGACGACTGTGTCCTAGAGTTTAGGGATGTGTTTGAGTCACACCTATGAGGCCAAAGCTGAAGCCACATGGAAAGGCGGGAGATATTCCAAATAAATATTCCAAAAGTCATTCTGCTCACCCCGTTAAAAGAAATCACATTTCCAATTGAAGTGACAGGTATTTTTGATGGATTGGTTAGAATTCAGCATTGATAAAGGAAAAGAAAGACAACATAAAGTTATATTCTTCCTTCCCCACATGCATCGTTCAAGACTTAGCACGGGAGCTCAGTAATACTATATTGACAGAAAGAAGTCTTTTTTGGAAAGATCAGACTCTGGCTAATTATCTTATAAAATAGTCTATTCTTAATGTTCCCCTTCATAGTGGGCCTTCTGGTGGTACAGGCAGCTGTCTGCTGAAAGCTATGTTCAACTCAACATGACTTTTGAAATAGTTCTGCTTTGAAAGAAAGAATCAAAAGACCAGAATCAAGCTATAACTATAAATAAACCACGGACAGGCTTTCTCCCTGGACACAGACGAAGAAACAGGTCACCCAGATATCCTTGGCCACAATACTGTGAACTCAAAGGGAAGCCAGATTTACACAGTTAGAATAATGAGAGGAAAGATGTTGGACTCTTGATGACATCGCTGAACTTGCAAGCCCACCTAATCCGATCTCACCTCGGAAATTTTGAATTAGAGGAGCTATAAAATATCTCTATGATTTGAGCCACTAAGTAGATAGAAAAATTTAAAAGGAGTGGTAATATCTTCAGCTATTTTTCACCACGAATTTGACTTTTTACATGAATTCCTGTCATTGGGTAAGCTTTGAAGAAATATAGCAAGGCAGTTACATTTTGATAACAGGGGAATGAAAGAGAAAAGGAGGAGGAGGAGGAGGAGGAAGGAAGGAGGCAGAGAAAAAGAGAAAGAAACGCAGAATGTTATTTTTAAAGCCAACCTCTGGACCCAAATTTTTACCAGACTAGAACAAAATGAGAAAAATAAAAGTCATTCAGAGAGTTTCTCATGAAGGTGAAGTCACTCAGTTTAACCATTTTTCCTTTTAGAAAAAATTAAGTGCAGTTTGCTGCTACGTTCATTTAATTTTATATCAACACGCTCTTCGAAGCTGAAGCAAATCTGGTTTTTAATGTAGGAATAAAATATAAAAACTGTTCTTGTCTCTAATCCTAATGTAACAGAAATGTATACGATGATCAATATTGACTTTTTGTTTTCGTGTGGCAAACTTTAGGGGTAAAATTAGGACTACTCAGCAGTTATCTCGGGGTCAATAGGGCAGCCGCAAGCGCCTCTGCGAGTATTCTGGGAGCAAACAGGAAATGGGTTAAAGAACTTTCCTTTATTCTGAGATTATGCTCTTCCAACTGTGTCCTGCACAAAACGTGAATGGTGGTGAGAATAGATAGTAGTTGCTTTTTAAAAAAATTCTCCGTTTGAACTAAAATTTGGGCAGCTTTATTATGGTTCACTTTATTAAAAAAAGAAAAAGAAAAAGAGAAGTTCACTAGTCCCAAATTTAAGAGCGCCTTCACTAGAGGAAGAGTCGAAGGCCAAGAACGCATGAGCTCCCCGGAGACCACACTGAGATAGTGTTGGAGGAGGCGCAGCCTGAAAAGGGGAGCCCTGAGAACACAGGAAAGGGGAGGCAAGTCGGTGGTGAGGCAGATGGAAAAAGCAGTAAGGGCTGGTAAAGTGAGAATTCAGGGGACTTTCCGGCCCCTTCCTTTATATGATCTTTGACCACTTAAATGAAATATGTTTGTTTCAAAGGCCTAGTGCAATGAGCACTGTATACATGTTCTCTGTTATAGAATCCATGCTAATTAAAAGGAAGAAGAAAGCTAATATTTAATATTCAATGTCTGGCATCCACTTTCTCATTGGATCCTCACAAATTACCTTTTTATCTCCACTTAAGTGAGGAACCTGGGTATCTGCAAAATCATCGAAGTCCATGGAGTCCGTAAAAGATAAAAGCCTCATTTGCATCAAGGATGTGTTGTTTCAGCTACATCACCCTGCTCAGCGCTATCCTCAATCCGGAGGATATCCAGAACATAAAACACAAAACTGCTCCTGTTAACGTTTAGGCTACATTATGATTTTAAGACTTTTACTGCAGAATATTAACCATCCCTATTGTATTTAATTCAGACCAGTGGTGAAATAAATCTATCAATTCCGGGATGATACGCCAAATGCTGATAAAATATTTAAGGGAAGGGGGTGATTAAGGTTAGGATTTTCAGAATCTTGCTTGTGTTTTGGAATTTAAATGTATGAACTGCAGAAGTAGATAGCAGAGGATTACAAATCAGTTTGGCTTCTCAAAACTCTTACAAAATTTTCTTAGAGGAATGGAGAAGAGAGAGTGGAGGAAGGAGGTGGGATTAAAAAGAAAAGTTATCACTTTACATCCTACTGAAGTGGTACCAGGTCTGTAATCAGCAATCGTGAAAGGGATACAATGTAAGGGAAGAAGGCTGGGAATTGATTTTTAGATTTTCATAAAGTTCATCCTAGTCATATATTTTAAGGAATTGCTAAGCACAACTCAACAAAACAATGACCTTACTCTAGAAACACTGTCTTATTTATGAATATTCTTTAATCCTGAACTTTGCAATTATTCCATGTTGATAAATCTCATGATCAAACCAGAAAATGTCTGTCAGAAACTATATATTTTTGTCCAATCTATGGTTGAAACACGATGAAGCCACAGACTCAGCACTTAGTAAGAAAGTGAAAGTCATTCCCCATCCCAATTCAGAATAGATTTATGTATCCTTTGATTACTCATACATTTGGAGCTTTGCACAGCTTTTATTTAAGCTTCTCAACTATGACCGAACCCACCAACTAGCCCTTCACCCTTGCTGAAACACTTGAAAGGAATAATTCTCACAGTCACAGTCATTCAAACTTCTTTAATGAAACAAAAATATATGGAGCTTGCAAAAGCTTTATATATCCAGAGGACATGTAGGCACAGCTCTCTTACATGTGAAATGGAATCAGCCTTTCTCTCTCTTTATGAAACAGAGGAATTGATTACTCACATGTTGCAGTTTGTCCTTCCACTGGCAATTCTTAAACTAGGGTAAAGTTGGCTTTATTTTCTTTCTTTCTTCCTTTCAACACAAAAGAACTTCACACTGCTCAAAGGACAATTATATAAGAGCTAAATCTGAAGTCTTAAACAGTTCCAATATTTAAGAAACAGAGACTATGTTCTCTAGAAATCAGCAACACTTTGGTCATGGCAAAGATCTGGAACTCACAGGTGAGTGTCCTGTGACCTAATTCCATCTGCCCTTGATCAAAACGGTGGGCTGAGAATGAGACACAGCACCTGATGGCAGGGAGCTGGCCGGGCACTATCCATCAGGTCTTGGCTTTGTTAGCACTCACGGCTGGCAATCACAGCTAAGTTTTGTCCTTTTCTGCTGAACGATAACAGCTTCACAGAACATTACATTAACAGCAGACAAGGCCATCTGTGACCGATGGATCAGGACAAAGACAAGTCCCTTCTGCAGTCATGCCTGAGAATAGACAAAAACATAAACTTCTTCAAACCACAAAAATGACCAAGCATCTCCCTAGCCTGGCGAGGGCAAGTGACTGCTGCTTCTTTATCAATTACAGTGTTAGCCTCATTCTATCCTCTTTCTAAATAAGATTCACTGAAATACCTGTGAGGGATTGAATTGTGCCCATCCCGTTCATATATTGAAGTCCTAGCCCCCAATACCACAAAATGTGACCTTGTTTAGAAATGGGTTATTGGAAATAGTTAAATTGAGATGTGGTCATGCTGAAGCAAGGCAGGGCTCTAATCCAAAGTAATTTGCGTCCTTATAGAGAGGAGAGATTTAGACATAGGCACAGCTACACAGGGAGAACGCCATGAAGATTCGTATCATGCTGCCACAAGCCAAGGAACTATCTGGAAGCCGAGAGAGAGAGAGAGAGAGAGAGAGAGAGAGAGAGAGAGAGAGATCTGAATCCAGATTTCCCTAACCCTTTTAGAGGAAGCATGGCCCTGCTGACACCATGATTTTGAACTTCTAGCCTTCAGAACTATGAGATAATAAATTTAAAATACTTAGTTTGTGGTACTCTGTCACGGCAGCCCTAAGAAACTAATAAATACCTAATTATAGTTATAGAATAACCTTTTTTCTGATAGCATCAAATCCAGAGAAAAACCTTAGTTCCTTGAACTTTCCTCAAAATCACCTAACTCAGCCGGGATCCTGCCGTCCCTCAGTTCCCAATGGATTGGGTTCTCTCTCATGGCAACAAGTCAATAAAATCAACCTCGTTTCACTGCAAAGGTTTTGTCTGGTGGCCTTTGGCTAGAAGACATTGACACAACTCAGGAAACATTTATCACTGCTTGAGTTTCTTGCAGGGAACTCTTAAATTCATGTCACGAATGTCTCTTCTCTACCACCTTCTTTACATTATAAAAAGGCACCTACACATCATTGGTAGGCTGCTATTCATTATCAAGTCTGCTTTTTATTGCTTCACATGTGAATTTTTAATTGTTTCTGCATTTTTAAAAGCTTATTTAAAATGTTTTATTAGCTTTCTATTTTCATACTTTT
>PVJL010021590.1:0-10436 GCA_004026885.1 Lyroderma lyra | reverse complement strand
TTCCAGAAAAAAAGTTCCAAATTGCTCTGAAGGGTGGACTAGGCGCTGGTGTCGGTGCACAGCTTCCCAGGGGGCGTGCTTTGAAGGTGACCGCAGTGATGCTGAGCAGTGGGGTCTGCAGCACGTTCTCTAGGACGAGTTGTGACCGTAACTGTCCGCCCTCGTCTACTTTGTAACAAAACCACGACTTTACTACTCACTCAGGCCCATGTCTTGCTTAACAATGTGCCAAGGTTCCTTGTGCAGCATCATGAGTCTCGGGAAGCACACTTTGCCCTGGTGGCCTAGTGTTTCACCGTTTATTCACTCAGGCCTCCGCCACCGGACACGTGTTCAGTTGTCCTACAGGAGAAGGCAGGTGCAAGTGAACACCCTCGCATGTAGCTTTCTGGGAGTCGCGCTGATTATTTTCTCAGGAAAACCTCAAGACCTTGGTTGGACCCCTGGGAAAGCCTTCTCCTCCTGCCCCCGCCCCCTGTGGCATGATGTCGGCCTGTGGCAGCTGGGGGCCGCGTGGCTGATTCTTCCAGAATGAGGTCACTAAGGGACAGAAAGGAGGAGGGGAAACACAGCTTCCTGACACTGTCATTGGGACCCCTGGGTCCCGCTATACCTGGACTCACTGTCCCTTTGTCTACCAGTACATGTCACCCAGTCTAGTTTGAGCAGGGTGTCTTTCACGTGACACCAAGACGAGTGTGTGGGTGTACAGCCCGTGGCCGGAAGCACGTGGGAGCCACACAGCCCGAGCCCCAGCATCGTCGATGACAGCAGGCAGCCATCGAGCCTCTGATCAGAACCCAGCCACGGCGCCTGAGAGTCACCACCTTCGAAGTCCGCCCCTTTCCTTGCTGAAAACTCTGATTTGGAAAGTCCCTTCCCGAATTCGCCGAAACCTATGTAATGTCCACACCTTCCACCGGCTGGTGAAGGTTAGAGAACGCAGCCGTCCCCCCCGAGGGCGTCCGGGCCGCACCGACACCTCATGCGCGAGGCTCGGGGCACAGGGAGTGTCCTGCCTTCGTCCTCAGTCCCCCTCCTGCAGAGGGGGCTGCGAGGCAGCACGACACAGTCCTATCCACCGTTTCGCAAATGTCTGCGGAGTCTTTAAAGTGGTTTCTATCATCATAAAAATATTTTAACGTATAACCTCCGAAAGAGAGAGGCATGGGAGTCTTTATAAAGCACGGAAATCCAGATGAGCATAATTTGAAAGTAAATTGAATCATAATGAGCATTTTTAATGTAAACAGGCAGCAGGAACATCGGTGGGTTCTGATGCAGCGCAGAACCCAAGTATCTGTCTCTCCTGGTGGCACCGGCAGCCTCGAGGGAATGCAGCACGGGGCAGGCGGCGGCGGCAGGACCCAGAGACAAAGCGTGTTCTCTGTGGCCGCAGGTTGGGGCTTCAGCAGCAGAGGCAGCCCCTGTGCTGCGGTCTGTGGTCACTGCAGGGCCAGCGCCTACGTGGAAACCAGCTGAGGACAGTGCCTGGTCCTCCTGAGGCTTTGCAGGGAGACGAGCTGGCAGGGTTTGAGGGACAAGGGGCACGGGCGCCCCCGAGCAGCAGGCACCTGACACCCCCCGGCACCTGCCCTCACGTTCACCCAGCACAGCTGTCCCATCTGTCCTTGTGTCACACGCACACATCTGAAAGGAGCCTTTATGTCGTCACCACGATGGGAGACCACCTTCTCCGGCCTCGAGTAGCGTGGGAAGCAGACGTTACACGCCAGCCAGACGCCGGGGCCTCCCAGGGCTCCGAGCCGGGGGCCGTTCCCTTCCTGTTGGAAGCGCTGGGAGCAGAGTATGACAGCTCTCACCGCTGTCCTGCCCCAGGCCGAGTCCTGCCCTTCACGTACTCAGGGGACGGCCAGAGGGTCACAGAGTGGCACCTTCTCCACACGGCGTCCCGGGCCCTGCACGGACCCACCACCACGAGGCCTCACGTCGCTCCCACGTGCTCCCACCCAAGTCCAGTAAACCGTGAAGCGACCTGGAAAGTCAAGTTCAGCACGAGGGCGAGTTGAACTGCCCCTGGGAACATCTTATTCTTGCAGAAGTTCACTTGGACGGAGTCTAACATGCGGGCAAACATGAAATTCTGCGGCCGGAGCCGAGCGGTTCTTCCGGAGCCTCCGCCAACCGCTGTCTCTAACTCGGACCCCATCCGTGTCCCCTCCACGTGGGAATCTGACGCACGTCGCATGTCATCGTAACGTCGCCAAGCCCACAGAATTACACACAGCAGGTTCCAGGCGGCCCGACAGCCGAATGTGAGCACACGGAGCGTCCGCTCCCCCGCCCCGTCCCAGCCCTTGGACGGCCTGGCCCCACGTTACGGTACTGAGTGCAAAGGGGCCGCCGAGCTCCCCAGTCACCGTCACCATGTCTGGGGTGGGTGCAGAGGAGGAAGAACCTCAGTTGTGCTGTCAGTGGGACCTCCCGCCTGCGGCCCCCAGCCAGTGTGCCACCTGCACGCGACAGCTAATGAGGACATCCGTCCCCAGCGAGGGTGGCCCTGGCCTGTAGCCCTGCCTGCAGTGGTTGTGCGGGCTCTTCAGTGTCCCGGGGAGACACGGGGACGGACGGCTGGACGCAGCCGGACGATGACAGGGAGGCAGCAAAACCCGACACGGGCACACGAGCCTGAAGTCCCTGAGAGGGACAGAGCCCAGACTCTCCCATGAGTCTGACCTAACGGGGCAGGGATGGCACTTGTCGCACCTGGGCGAGGAGGGAGGGACACGCCAGGAACACTCAGATGTCAGACGGAAGCTCAGAGAAGCTTGAGAGAAAAGGATTTCTACCCAAAGGCCAGGTGGCCCAGGACATGTGCCTGACGGGCACTCCCCGTCCACTGCACCTGCTGCCCTTTGCCCCCAGCTGTCACAGCACCCCGGGTGCAGGAAGGACGGAACTCGGTATTGAGGCTGCGTGTCACACGCCGGGGACGAGGGGCTGGCCGCCTGGGTGATTTTTAACTGAGTGAAGCCCACTGGGTTTTAAGGCAAAGCTACTCAGAAATGTCAGTGCTGGACCCAAGTGCACCCAGATTTATGGAGAAAGTGCCCCCACCCGTGAGACCTGCTGGGGACGGGCGGTGGGGAGCCAGGCAGGGGGGTGGCCCTTGCCGTGATGGTACCCAGAGCTGCCCCGCCCAAGGCGAGGGGTCTGGGCTGCGGTCGCTGTGTCAGCCCTGCCATCAGTGAGGTCGCCCCCGGGGGCGGTTCCTGGTGAGGGGACTCCCAGGGACTGAGGACACTTCTCAGGAGACGCACACACTTGTTACTACGCAGCGGCTGACATGAGCCGCGCAGCCCCCGAGGTCGATCCCGACAGGACGCCACTGCAGCTGCCATAGGGGCACAGCCGCTGCGTGAAGTCCCCCCAGGCCGTCCCTCCCAGAGCCAAGCCCCGCACACCGGCCACCAGGGCAGGAGACCGTCAGCCGGTAAGCATGTGGCTGGTGACAGGCAGGGGACAGGAGGGGACGGGAGGGGACGGAAGCTGCCTGTTCACATGGTGTGGGGGGCAGCTGAGGGCAGCGAGGGGCCGTGCCTGCCCTTGTCTTGCGACGTGACCCCGGTGTCAGATTTGACCAGGGAGCACAGCATTTCACACCGAGTTGGCACACAGGAAACCGCTGCTGGTTGTTGTCACCATTTCCTGAACGGAAGGTCAGACGGGCTCGCTGGGCTTTCTCGCTAAAGAGGACCCGGGCAAGGCACACCCGTTGTGAAGGGGACAGCCTCGGTCACGCGGGGGCAGCAAGGGCACCGGACCCTGTCACGTGCCCAGGGCGGCCGAGCTGGTGGCCTCTGTGAGCACAGGAGGCCCCGATTAAGTAGTCCTGTCACCCCGTCGCCAAAGCAGAGGTCGGGCATGTCTGAGCGTGACACCCCCGTCCCCTGGAACGATCAGAGTTCGCGGTTTCTATTAGTCACAAAGCTCCAAGAAAGCAGATGACAAGCGCGGCTCAGCCTCTTAAGCAGCAAGTGTCAGGCCGGGGCGCGCGGGGACGGTCCTCCCGACGTGCCGAAGGCAGAGCGCGCCTGTGGGCAGTGCCCGCGGGAACCAAACGTGTCCGCGGGAAGCGCGTGCGCACACGAGCGCGCAGACGGCGACAGGCACACAACGAAGGCGGCGTCCCAGCAGCGCCAGGAGCCGCCCCCCACCCCAGCCGTCCGCGATGTGTGACACAGAGCAGGTCTGACGCCATCCAGGGCTGGGCGATGGGGGACGGGGGCGGGGGTGCGCGTGTCACAAACCCCAGGACAGCCCGCTGGGAGGCACCCGCGCAGGGACTCGCAAGGCGGCGCTTACGGACGTGCGGGGCGGGCGCGGCGAGGGGGCCGGAAGTGGATGGCACGCACCGAGTCCATCTGTGCGGGCGGCAGGGACCCGCCTCCCAGGACCCACGGGGAAAGACGAGCATGTGGCAGCGTGGCAGGTCGCTGAGCTGAATGAGAGGCGGCTGAGCCGCGCACCGCGCGCAGAGGGCGCGAGTGAGACGGGGCGCGGGGCCCCCCTCCTCCGGCGTATGCGTGTCAGACAGGCGCCGTTTCCCAGCGCGTGGGGCTGAGCAGGAGCCTGTAGCACCGAAGTGTAGCCCCGCCCACCACCCCGCCCCGCCCACCACCCCGCCCCGCCCACGGCCCCACCCTGCCCCGCCCCATGGTCCCCCATCCGCCCACGGCCCCACCCCACCCCGCCCCATGGTCCCCGCCCACCCACGGCCCCGCCCCCGCCCGGCACGGCCCCGCCCCATGGCCTCCGTCCCCCCGCCCCCACTTCCCACGCCAGCCCCTCCGGCCACGGGAGCCGGCCTGCCCTGCAGGTGACAGAGGCCAGACGCCAGGGCGGTCACGGCCCCCACGCGGTGATGGCTCGCCTCCCCTCGGGCCTCAGTGGCACCTTCAAGTCCCTGCCTCAGTTTCCCCTCCCCCATGGGGTTTTCCGGGGTTGCCTAGCGTGCTCCAAGGGTGCTTCTGGAAGACCCCGGCCTGAGGAAGCGCCCCCGCACGCGCGTCGATGGCACCCCCAGCCGTGGGCTCCCGCCGTCCCTGCTGCCCGCTGGGACCCCGAGGCCGGGCCCCCCCAGCCGTCCAACGTGGTCGTGTTGCTATAAAAACCAGGCAGCTGGCAGCTCCAGCTTGATTAGCAGGTCCCCGGCTTTGATTAGTAAATCACGGTGATAATGAAGGTTAATTGTCGCCGCTCTGCTCGCGATGGGTCTGCGTTCTGCAGGAAGTGGTACTGCTGCCTGGGCTGGAGAACGTCTGGAGGAGGAAGGCAGGGAGGAGGGGAGGGCGGCGGGCACCCTCCTGATGAAGCTGTCCCCCACGGGCCTTTCCCGCCGGCCAGGCTGGACCAGGCTCCTGAGAACACTCGGGCCGGCCCACTGCGTCTGTGGAGGGCTCAGGAGTCCCACAGGAAGGCCCCACAGGAAGCTCTTGGGACAGTAGCCTTGGGGCGGAGTCTCACCCCTGCCTGCGCCCTGGGTCCTGGACGCGCTGGAACCAAGGTGCCCGCAGATGGGAAAGGAGGATGCAAGGGACAGCCTCTCTGTGAGCTGTGTCCCACATGCGTGTCCCTGGACTGTGGTCACCAACATCAGCAGTGGGTGCTCTGCCTCACAGGTGACATCTGTGTGCAGCACCTCCTGCAGGACGGATGCTATCGGCCCACAGAGGGCACAGGGAACGCTGTGAGCACCAGGCTGCTGGGCCTGCACGCAGCAGGAGTCGGGGTGAAGCACGCATGCGCCCCTGCCCGCAGGCCCGGCCTGCCCTGGTCTGGACCCCGTGCTGGGCCTCTCCCAGCAGCACCGGCCACGGACAGCAGCACACTGCCACCCGGGCCTCGCCTCTGACTGGACCACTCAGGGGTCTTGGAAGGGACTTCCTTCTTGGTGTTCCTTCCCATATTGCCACTCCCAATTTCTGGGGTCCCCAAAGCTTATGATCACCCTTACAAAGTGGGGGTGGGTGGGGTGGGGCTCGGGAGCAAACTCCTGCTTGCGGTGAGACTGGCGAGTCCGAATTCTCGGTGTCCCCGTGTGGGCACGCTCCCACGAGTGACAGCTGCTCTGGGGAAGGCTGAGATGGGCCCGCAGCTCAGCACAAGTGCTCCACTAGGCAGGTGGACAGGTCTGTCCCCCAGCTACAAAATCTGGGAGCCCCAGCCCCCTCGATGTTCCCAGGAGCAGCTCTCAGACTTTTGCCTCTGCGTTTTGGGCAGCCACATGACCCCCCAGCCTTGACGCTTCCTTTTGTCACCAGGTCCTGCGGGGTTCTTCTGAAGCAGGGTGCACAGACCCCGAGAACGGGGTAGCCCTGGGCGAGGACCAGAGTCCGGAAGCAGATGGAGACCCCCGGCTTCCGCACCCCACCCTGCCTGGGCGCTGGGGCAGGACCCTCGGGGAGCTCCCGCTTCACCGGGGGCCACGCTCAGGCCTATCCAGCCTGCTCTGCATCTGGCCCGTCACGTGCCAGTCGCGTGACCCACAGCAAGGCGCCTACCCACCGCATGGCACTGTCCTCAGTGGCGTCGCAATGGGGATCGACGCAGACGCCGGTGTGAGGGGGAGACGGCATGTGCAAAAGGTTTTCCTCATTTGGAAGAGGCCAGGCTGAAACGCTCTCCGCTGTCACTACCTCCCAGGTGACAGTGCCCTGTCAGGGCAGCCCGGCGTCCCACCCTGTGCTGCTTCATGTCTGCTGACGAGCTGTACGCCAAAGCACACAGCGTGCCAAGCCCGGAGCCCTGCGGCATGCAGGGACACCGAGGCCTGGGTCCTCAGGCCACTGACGCACGCACTCCACCGTGCCGACCGGGCGCTGCCTTACTTCTGTCGGGAATGAAAATCCGCACCTAGGGTCCTGCCGTTCGACCCCAGCGCCCAGTGACAGGTAGTCCAGCTGTGCTTGGGGGTTTCCTTCGTCCAACTTTGTCCGCGGTCATCACAGTGCCCGCGTCTCCGATGACCTCGGCTCCTGCACCCGCTGGGTCCCCTTCTGTTTGACACACCAGCAGGATGGTGGGCGGGGGGACAGAACTGCCTCGGGGCAGGAGCGGTCGCGGGGACACTGCCCTGTGGTGGACCCCCAGCGTTATGTTTACAGAGTTGATGTTCCCGGGCAGGTTTCCGTCGTCAGAGCAAAGCCCGTCCACGGGCGTCGTGTCGAAGGTGTCAGCGCTTCGTCCTGCAAGAAGACCGCTGAACCAGAACCCAGAACAGTGGGTTCGGGCTCCGTCTTCCTATTAGCGACGGCGGCCAATGTCAACTGCCGAACTAAATTATAAGCAAAATGGATGTTTTGGGTCAGAGTGCAGCAAAGAATATATAGCTGCACGTCCTTCAATAAATCTGCCCGCTTCTGCCCGGACAAAGACGTACAACCTGGAGTGATGGACGTTTGCTCCACTAAATTATACGATGTCTATTTCTAGAAGAAATGTCTCCATTCCAAAATTAGCTAACCATCAACATAACATAAAATAACTTGAACACGGTGTCATTTCACAAAGGTATTGATTCATGCAGACTTACTGGATTAATAACTGGTTTCCCATAAAAGGAGCAGTCGCTGTGTCTTTGGCAGACAGAAAAAATACACACTTTCGAACAATATATATTGGTACATTTAAGCCTGATTGCTGAGCTCAAATAAACACAACAGTTTTCAGAGGCAACATTGCAAATGAAGAGAGAGGTGACACAATGCAACTTACAAATGGATGCAGGAGTGATGGAAAGCTAATAAAAAAAGACAACTATGTATTTATTTGGGGCATTTTGTTTTACTCTATTGGATTGCACAAAGCTCTAATTTTTCACTGCAGTCAATCTGTGTAAAAGTTCAACTGATTGAAGCATTTAATTCCCAAATGCCTTTGCTTTCATCCTCTCCCTCCTCGGAATCGGACGGCCTTCGGCGTCCTGAGGAGCGGAGAGCTGGGCTTCCGTTGCAGGGACCAGGCCGGCGGCCGCCCAGCCGCCGCCATCCACTCCTTCCTGCCTGAGCGCGGCTCTGCCGACAGGTTGAGAAAACGTGTTTCTTTGCCTGTTTCATTCAAGTGCGCTTCCTCGGTGACGTGCCGTGGTAACGCCGCGATGACCATTAACGTCCCGAATTCCGCGTCTCACAAATTAGCCATGACACTGAGGACAGAGTCCCCGTGTCTCAGCAGAGGGTCGGCATGATTTCGCTCAGCTGGCTTCTCCAGCTCTCCTGTCTGTGCCCCTGTCCTTGTCCCATGCGGGGCCAGCCCTGTCCCCTGAGCACGCCATCCCCTCCCACCATCACCCTCTCCCTGGACTCTCCCCCCTGCATCCTTGTCACCGAGTCTCTGGTCCTCAGAGTCGCCTCCCTGGCCATGAACTCTTCTAGAAAAACACCCATCTTCTCTCACTGTGGCATTTTACCGCTGTCGCTGGAGTGTGAACTTCTGGGGGACAGGCAGGGGCTGCATCCCCCGGCCCAGCACAGCGCTGGGACACAGTGGGCACTCAGTGACTGAAGGGAGACACTTCCGGGAGGAAGAGCCGGAAGTTTTCGTCCTGACTGGCCATCCACTGCCGGGTAATCGGCTCCGTCTCCCGGTGTTGCCTCCCTCAAGCGCGTGCGGTGGTCACTGACCGTCCAGAAGTGCAGCTCAGATTAACCGTAAAACAGAGCAAAAGAAAACTAGTCACGCGCGTCCCGGCTCCTAAGGCGCGTTTCTGGGTTATTCGCAGCAGGTTAAGGGGCGGAGCTCATTACCGGGAAAACGGCCTCGTGCTCCCGGGCGTCGTGGCGTCTCTGGGAATGGCCGCGCGAGCCTCGGGCCCCACCACCCCGGCTTTCGCTTGATCTAGTGTTCACAGGGGTCACTGTTTCTGCAGCAGAGTGCTGGATTGAGTCGTGGTGTTAAAAGTGAGAAGTTTCGGGCACTAGATCGTGCACCATGAGATGGTGGTCCAAGGACAGACCTGTGGGGAGGTCACCGGTCCCAAGTCCGTGTGCCACAGGCTTCCGAAGCCCGAGATGCAGAGCGGCAGGGTTTGGAGTCGGGAGGTCACGGCTGAGACGCTGGGCGCCCTCGGGGGGCCCCAGTCCAGGGTTTTGAGGCCTTGGGGGCGGGTGTGCGGAAGTGCTAGGGGCGCGTGGTGACGGCGGGCCTGGGCACTTGGCCGTGTACAGTACAGGGTGTCACACCGACCTCCCCGGGCAGGGGACCCTCCGCCACGGAGCAGTTCTGGGTTCCAGGTCCGGTCGTGTCCTGCCCTTTGGCTCAGGTCACGTTGCCTTCTCTGAGCTTGCCTGGGCCGCGTGGCACGTGGTCTGGGTTGTGTCCCTGAGGGTGGCTCAGTGTGTTGTCAAACAGAACGGGACCCGATTGAGCTGGGCCTGAGGTTCCAGGAAGGGACTGATGGCTGGTGGGTGCCCCAAGCTGAGGGCGAGCTGGCCAGTGGAGGGGGCTGGGCCCCGGGTTGCTGGGTGTGGCCGCGTGGGCGCTGACCCAGCAGCGGGAAGCCCCCTGCGGCTCGGGGCCACTGCGCATCGTCTGTCTCTGGACATGTGTTCCTCTGGGTGGTGGTGCCGGGAGCCTGAGGAGGACACACAGCCCAGGGAGGACCTGCTGGCTACGCCCCCATTGGAGGCCGCTCGTTGACGTTCTCTGCAGGTGAGAGAAGGAGCCGTCTGGTGAGGCCTCAGGGCTCCGGGACAGCCTCCAGTCCCCCATCTGCCAGCGCTGGGGCTGCCCGCCGTGTCCCGGGTGAGCGAACCTGAAATACCTATGCAGGGTTTGCCCTCCTATTCCCTTACTGACCCGAAGTGCAGCACAGATTAAGTGGCAGAACCTGCAAATAACTGAGACAGCGGTGCCAGAGAGCGCCGTTGCCACTGGCCTGGGCTCTCGCAAAGGTGAGTTGCTTGCTGTTTGCTGAAGCCCCCACTTCCTGACCTCACCTGGCAGGCCCAGAGCAGCGCCTGACCTCACCTGACCGGCCCAGAGCAGCGCCTGACCTCACCTGGCCGGCCCAGAGCAGCGCCTGACCTCACCTGACCGGCCCAGAGCAGCGCCTGACCTCACCTGCCCGGCCCAGAGCAGCGCCTGACCTCACCTGACCGGCCCAGAGCAGCGCCTGACCTCACCTGGCCGGCCCAGAGCAGCGCCTGACCTCACCTGACCGGCCCAGAGCAGCGCCTGACCTCACCTGGCCGGCCCAGAGCAGCGCCTGACCTCACCTGACCGGCCCAGAGCAGCGCTGCAGTGTCCAGACTCCAGGCCTGGCTTCGGCCTGAGCGTCCGCCGGCCTCTGTGTGGTCTCAGCTGTTGTCCGCCTTGGGACAAAGGACCGAACTGTGATGGGCAAACAAGCTTTCCTGAACGACGGGAGACCTCAGCCTGGTTCGCAGATGCAGACGCGGAAACCCCGTAAGCCC
>PVJL010021589.1:0-10369 GCA_004026885.1 Lyroderma lyra | reverse complement strand
TTTTTTTTTTTTTTTTTTTTTTTTTTTTTTTTTTTTTTTTTTTTTTTTTTTTTTTTTTTTTTTTTTTTTTTTTTTTTTTTTTTTTTTTTTTTTGCTTTTTGGTATGTGGGTAGCTCCCTGACTGGGAATCGAACCCAGGCCGCAGTGCTGACAGCGCCAGCGCCGAAGCCTTAAGCCACTACACCATCAGGGAACTCCCTCATCTTTTCTTATAGCTGAATAATGTTTCTTTGTATATATGTACCACAGCATCTTTATCCAATCACCTATAGAAGGACAATTTGGTTGTTTCCATGACTTGGCCACTGTTAAGAGCACTGCAATGAATATTGGGGTACATAAGTTTTTGAAGACTAAGGTTTTCAAAATTGGGGAGTAGATACCCAGAAAGGGGATTGCTGGATCATACGGTAACTTCATTCCCAATTTTCTGAGGAACCTTCACTCGGTCCTTTATAGTGGTTTTATCAATGTACATTTCCATCAGCAGTGTGTGAGTGTTCTTTTTTCTCCACATCTTCTTCAGCAGTTGTTATTCCTGTTTTGATGATAATACCCATTTTAACAGGCGTGAAATAGTATCTCATTGTGGGGTCTTCAGCTTTTTAATGTGACATTGTTTCAGGACTCAGTCCTTGGACTTCGATCTTCATTTACCTCCTTGCTCATCTCATCCATTCTCATGGATAAATCAG
Organism: Lyroderma lyra; assembly: GCA_004026885.1. Taxonomy (NCBI): domain Eukaryota; kingdom Metazoa; phylum Chordata; class Mammalia; order Chiroptera; family Megadermatidae; genus Lyroderma; species Lyroderma lyra. The sequence goes on along the minus strand of PVJL010021589.1, from coordinate 9,674 downwards.
GTATCTCATATACAGATTGAACGTAACATTTTTCAGGACCAAAATCTTAGTTTCCACCCCCAAAGTTGCTACTCTCATTCATTGTCTTTTGTATCTCAACAGATGTCAAGTCATTTTTCCAGTAACTCAGGCCACATACAAGGGGTCACCCTTGATGCCTCTCTTTGTTTCATGTCCCACTTTAAATCCATTAGTATATTTGCTGGCTCTGCCTTCAAATATATGCAAGATACTACCACTTCTCACCTCCATTGTTACTGTCTTGATCCAAGCAACCATTAATTTTCAGCTCAATCACTGGATTATTTCCTAACAGCTTACAGAAATACTATTTTTGAGTTGGAGAGACATGCAACTCTTCTGACCTCAAGCCCAGACTCTAGGTGTAGAGAAAGTCAGTCTTGATATGAGTAAAAATCATATAAAGAACACTGTGTTGCAGATTCCAATTATGTATTTATGGTAGAGACTGCTACTATAAGAGCTGTTGCATGTATCCAGCAATAACAGATATAAACATCTAGTCCTTGATTGATTCAGATATGGAATTACAAGTACTTAGTGATAGATGGAGCTTGAGGAGAATGGGTGAGAATCCATGATAAATGACAAGAATGGGTCCTGAGAAAGAGAAATCCTATTTGTGGGGAGGGAACATAAACGCTTGAGGAGTTCCTGTGCAGAAATGAATAAGTGTAATGTGTGGCATTGGTTGTGACTCACAAATAGGGCAAGGCAGAAGTAAATAATCTTCTGTGTATAATTGGGGGAGTGACAAGAATGCTATGAGACAAGAACTGGGTCATTTAGAGCCAGCTGTGGAGGGCTCCCTTTGAAGTTACATCTATCTCTGCAGCTGGCCATCAGGATCATACTCCGAGATCTTTCATCTGAATTCTTGACAGTATCTTTAAACATTATCTCAAGAGGACCCAAAGACTTAGGAAAGGGGGTTCAATAACATTTGAGAGTATTTTTTTTTACTACTATCTCTTTACAGAATTGCTAATGCAGTATTCTTTGTGGCCAAATTTGAGAGTGAAAATTTTGAGACCAAATTTGGCTCTTTATGTCTTAATGAGACCATAGAGGAAAAAAAAAAAAAGAATCTGGCTTCTAAGACACCTTTTAAACGAAGTCAGAAGCCAACTTTGGATGCCGCATTAATGCATTTTCCTAAGTAGAGTCTATCATGACAGCTTTCTCCATTAAATTATGGCTGGAGGCACACAGCAATGCCTGCTGTGTAGGAATGTTCCAGGAGAGCCTACTGAGAGCACTAGTAATGAACAAGAAATGGTATTTAGGACAGTTTTTTTTTTCAATATGTAGACAATCACAGGGATAAAGTTGTCTTGTTGACAGTTTGAATTAGTATAGGGAGTGATTAAAAGTATTTTCTTGCAATTAATATTCACAAAAACTCATTATTAATTTAAATATCCTTGTTAATAGCCAAAGTAATACAAAATGGCCCTTTTCCTTTATATTATCCAGTAGTCATCCAAAGTAACTTAATATTTGATGATAATTACAGAAAATTATAGCCGCACTGAGAATAAAATCTGTTCTTCACAATATGGAAGTAAACACACTTGAGTCACAAGTGTTAGAGTGCTCATATTTTTCATATTTCTAAAATATTTCTTACATGATGTGGAATTTTCAGAGAAATATTGTTCAACTGTTCAACAACTACATTGCATTTATGTACCAATCTTCTTGTCTTACTTTCTTTTTCTAGTTTTTTATTATAATATGCTTATTGTTATACTAGTTTAATAAAATTAATAACTTATGATGAATAGGGAAAGAAAGAGAAAAGAGAAAATCATACACCAGTTAATGAAGCCTTACAGGCAATGTGTTTCTTCTTATGAAATTGGTTTTGTTGTAATATGCTTTCTCATTATTAAAGGATTAATTATATTCATAGTACTCTTTTGAGACAGTAGTCATTAAACCCATTTTATACTTAGGAGAATTGTGATATGAAGAAACTCATTTTTCTCAAGGTCACAACAAATTTAAAGTTGTAGCTTCAATAATCGAACCTAAAGATATTGATATCTTGCTTCCACATAACAATATGCTTTTTATGTGTGGGTGCGTGTGTGTGTGTCCTGAGAGATTTTTTTTCTCATATTATGTAAGCTTTATAACTAAAGTTACCCTCAAAAAGAGATAGGTAATGAATGTCCCACTTCAGTTTAAGTTCTGGGCCCCAGAGTGTAACCACACATATGGTAAGAATAGGTAACCCCATAAGAAGATCCTGTTGTTCCAGGAATTTCCTTAAGGACAGTGTCCAGCAATTCCTCAAGTGAGCAGTGTGTGCAAATAAATTTCACTGGACTGCTTGTCTTAAATCTTAGTCCCAGAGGTCATATCCCAGCTGTGTCAATAACTTGCTGTGTGATTTTGAGTAACTCACTGAATCTCTAGGGGTTTTTTTAGAACTAAAATCAGAGAACACTCAGATTCTATGCACTGCAAAGTGACATTACACAGTGCTGGCTTCCAAGTTATTGACAGTTAATATGGATAATTTTATTTTAATTTCTTTGGGAACTTAAGCCAATATACCTTTTGCTGCTTTGCTGCTTCCCTTCCTCTAACTTTATTTAGAGAATCTTATGGTTTTTGACCCTAATGTTCTTGATGAATTCAGGAATATTTACTCATATTTCTTTAGCTGTGGTATTTACATTTTTAGACACCTTCCCATTAGCAGTGCTTCCTCTTGCGGTTGGTAATGTTGCCACATATAAGAGCAATTACAGAGACTTGGAAAAGTGCCCAGTGATTTAGTTCCCTTGAATTCATTATCAAAGGGTTTTAGGGGCTACATAACCTAGTTCTTCATTGTTATATTCTCAGTTACAAATTAACCATCTGGCTTGGTAGAAGGTGCCTTCTGTTTTCATAATAATGGCCACTGGACCACATGTTGGTTTCCATGGAAATGACTTGAAACAGACATTAAAATCTGAGAATGACTGTGTTTTCTGAATCTTATGACTCCCATTGTCTTCTATAGTACTGAAGTTTCTATTTTATTCACAGTTAATAATAGTCATCTGCTGGAGATACTGCCAAGATTAGAGGCTGGGATTTGAGGGCATGAATCTACTATCTACCTTGCAGGATTATAAATGTTGTATAATTATAGAGTAAATACATGGACCCCAATAGCTTAAGTCTGTTAAATAAATGAGGAAAAGATCTGTAAACTGTTAACAAAACACCGTATTTTGTTTTAAAAATGCTTTAGAGTAAATTCTAAAGGCATAAAATCCCTCTACTTTTGGAAAAATTATTTGACTGCAGCTATTAAAGATTTTAAAACCTATTTTTACTGACCAAAATATACTTTTCAAATTGTCGTGCTATGCCACTCTTTATCTCCTTAGTTTTCCAAGTACTAGCTTTTAGTACTATAGTACCCTTTAGTACATTAACCTTTTTAACAACAAGCTTTCTGGGCAAAGTGAATGTGAATCCTTATGGAGGGCATCGGAGTTGCACTGTTTACACATTAGTAACTTTTCAACCCAAACTGGTAGAAATCCCTAGTAAACTAAGCCCAGCATATCAGTTCTAGTATAATACCATATCCAGTTTCAGGAACTTTACTGCAATGAAAAAGCAAATATTTAATTGCTAATAGAAGTTGAAATAAAATTAATTTTATTACAATTAAATGATTTACAAATGAGTAAAAGGAGAAAAAGTGAAAGTGTATGGAGGGATAAACATGGCTTGTAATGGAAATTACACTTGATTCAGGTGATTTCCTCCTATATATGCATGAAAGAGTTGAATTTGAGGGATAAGGACTAGCCTATACATTTACTTTCCATAAAAATGAAATTATTTATTTAATAATAGTAACAACATTAAGCATTTTGGTCTCTGACTCTGAGGTACTATTGTTAAACATCTTCAATGCATTGAATTATTTAATTCTTTTAACAGATCTATGATATAGGTAATATTACTTTCCCCATTTTGGGAATGAGAAAACTTGAGACACAGAGTGTTTAGATCTCTTGTCTAACATCTCTTGTTCTGCTACTAGAGATGAATTTCGAGTTCAATTTTTTTCTGCATTTGAATGCCTCTCATAGCGCTATATCTTTATATGTAACATTTTTGGACACACCCAGAACATATTTATTAACCTTCCTTAAGAGTGTACACCAGACATAATTTAACTTTCATTTGATGGTTTAGAAATTATTTCTTTTGAGACCATCTGGACTAATCCCATCATCTTTTCTGTTTAACTCACTTCACCAGCAGATGCCTAAATTTTAAGTATTACTGCCAATGACCTTCAGGTGTTCTTTTTCACGCCACTGAGATCACACCTATTAAAGTAACTAACAACCTCCATTTTTCTCAGTTGCATGTGTTCAAATTATTCATTTTTTCAGCACTGGTTGACAAACTTGGCCACTCCCTCATTCTGAAAATGTCTTCCTACACTTTGAGGTCTCGGGATTGCCTTGTCTGCTATTCAACTTGCATGTTGTTTTACCTCATTATTTCTTGCTATCTTTCTTCCTCTAATCTCTATACATTAGAATGCATTGAGTAAACCATCCTCTGCCCTCTTCTTTTCTCAATAATTTTACCCTATATCATGGTTTCATATATAATTTGTATTCTGGTGCTGTCAGTCCCCAAAGGGTTAAAGCCAAGCCCACTGTAAAGAATTACAGCCAGGCTCACTATAAAGGGTTAAGCCAGGCCTGCTACATAGGCTTGACCTTGGTATAATCAGTCCATGTCTGGGGTTGAGGAGTTCCTGGCGCTTATATTTACTGCACATGTACTGCCTTATGTAACCATGAAAACCCAAACAACTGCTACTGGGCAGATGCAGCAAGATGCCACTTTTGTTTGACTATGTATATATAGTCCCAGGTGCGCAATAAAGTAGCTTGCTTGCTGGCTTGTTTATGGTCCCCCTATGTCGACCCCACGTGTGTTTTTTCAACTGAGTGTACCACGGCCGAAACCTGTCCTGCCTGGAAACCTTGGCAATGACAGGTGCTTTCTAAGATCCATAGTCACACATCCAACCACACATACAATATCTCCACTTGGAAATCTAAGAGACAACTTGCTTTTAATATATCCGAAAGAGAGCTACAACCATCAGCTGGTCCTACTTTTCCTTCCAATCTTATCTATCTTTGTCATCTTACCATTTTACAAGGATTTCTTGCCAGTCTGTCTCTCTTACTTCATATTCTGGAAATTCTGCTGGTTTTTACTTCAATGTATATTCTGTATACAAGAGGCACTGTAATGCCTCTTTAACACAACTGCCAAAGAAACATATCTTGTTAGAAGTTAACATAGATATCAGTCAAATCCAAACTGTAAATAATGCCCTACAATTATCTTCTGGCCTCTTTTTGCCTTTCTGAATTGCACTCCTGCTACTCTTACCATAGCTCCAGTTGCATTGGGCAATATGCTGTTTCTTAGACAAAATTCTGAGCCTTAGCATTTACTCTTTTATCTGTTGTGGATGCTGTCTATGCTCTTCCTCCAGATACTTTGACAACTCCCTCTTTTACCTCCTTCATGTCTGGTTAAATCACTTTCCCAGAGAGTACTCCTCCCAGCACATCGAAGAAAGAATTTCTTTCCCCTTTGAGTCACAATTTCCTTACCAAGTTTTATTTCCCCTAACAATTATCTATATATGAAATTGTGTTTTTAAAATTTTTTGTTTATTATTTATTTTTTTTCTCTCATACTAGAATACATGTATAAGCCCAAAGAGGACAAAAAACACAACTGTTTTATTTCTGTATATCCAAGAACTATCGTAAAGCAATGCTTGACATACAGAAGTTGTTCAGTAAATATCTATTAAATGAAATATCCTCTCATTTTTGTGTTTTGCTCAGACACTCCCTCTTCCTAGACTCTCCCTGCCTGAGAGGTGTTGAATAGAAAATTGACAAGTCAATTATTGTAATCTATCTTAAAAGTGTTTTATTTAGCTTGTAATAGACTAAGTATACCTAAATGATTAAAGTACCTTTTATAGTTATGGACATATTTTAAGGACAAAAAATATCCCAGACACCCAAATATTGTGCTCACCATCTCTTCAATACTTAGCAATTTTTATAATGAGAATGAAAATCTTTTTACACAAATTCAATAAATGCACTGAAAATGTTAGGCACTTTCATATACCTAACTTTATGTGTAATTCAGAGTCACTCTAGGAACAAAGTATTATTCTCCTTTTATGGATGAGAAACTAGAACTTAGTGATATAATAAATTGCCTAAGTTCCATATCATAAATGATATAGACAGAACTTAAATCCACATCTTGTATGTGCTCTACTAGGTAAGAGTGGTATTGTTTGCTTTCTGTTTTGTTTTGTTAGTTTTTTATGTATTGAACAAAAGCTTAACAAAGCAGAAGCTGAGAGAGTTAATACATTGGTCTGAATGACTTTCAAAATATGTGATACCAGATATGATTACTGCCAAGATGTGAGGGAGTTAAATATCAGAAGGTCACAAGGGCACTAACAGCAAGCTGTCTGGAAGAGTGAAAAAGCTGCAGCAATCTTTGCTTACTTTATGATTATAATAAAATGTGTATGTCTATTGATGAATATTCAGATCTTTTCCTTGTATTTTTGCTTTCATTTTTGCTATTGCACACAGTTCCATAGTATTATTGTGACAACATTATTAAGTACTCAAAAGTTTTATTCTGAAGGATAGATTCCTTAAATTTGAAGTACTGGGTTGTAAAAAATTCACATTTTCATTTTTAAGAGATACTGAAAAATTGCCCTCCAAAAATTTGTGCCAATTTATACTCCAAAAAAATATGAACATGTTTGTTTCCTTATATTTTCAGACAAAATTTGATGTTCCAAGTCTTTTATGGAAAAATTTTTGTTAAGTGTAAAATGATTTTTCATTGCATTAATTGTTTTCATCTAATTATTAGTGAGGTTTACTGGCAATTTATAACTCTTCTATGAATATCCAGTGTATCACTCCTAGGGGTCCTAGCTAGTAAGATATGATCAACTGTGGCAAATTTAGGAAGGTTAAATAAAAGGATCTATTTATATATGTGAATGTAGTGCTTGAGGTTGTGGTTATCAGACTTTATGGACTCCATAGCACTATATACTCTTAAAACCTTAATGAGCTTTCATTCATGTGAGTTAGCTATGTAAATTTAATATATTAGACTGTAAGTATTTTAGTAATACCTGTTTTATTTAAAAAGAATTAATAAACTCATGTTAATATATTAACATAATTTATGAAAAATAACTATTTTCTAAAACATAATTAGTAAGAAGAGTCCCATTGTTTTACAGTTTTACAAATCTCTTTAATGATTTAATAGACTATAACTGGGAGTTCCTTGGTGGTGTAGTGGCTTAAGGCTTTGTCGCGGGTGCTGTCAGTGCTGTGGCCTGGGTTCGATTCCCAGCCAGGGAACCATCCACATACAAAAAAAAAAAAAATAGACTATAACTGTGTGTTTACTTGTGCATTCAATTTTTTGTGGAAAAGGTAAGCAGCATCTTCATGTCATCTTGAATATAAATTTGAACTCAAATCATCTATAAAAAGGTTGCAGGGTTATAGGAAGTCTCTGAACTACACTTGGAGAACATCTAGTTTAAGAAAACCAGCAGGGATAATACAGTAGCCCAGAGGTAGTAACAACAAAGATCTTGTATCACCACTAGTTCTGAAGGGAAAGGGTGGCCTAGCTGACTAGGAGGAGTGCCTGATTGGGGCTGTGTTTTTGGTAGAGAGACAACAGCTAAACTATAATAAGCTGGCAAGAAGATAACTGGGATGTGGTCATCTTCTCCCACCCTTATCCCCTACTGGGCCTCCCTTTGGCCAAAATTCACCAGAAGCTAAGGGGCAACAAAGTTAATTGATGTTATCACTATGGGTAAACATTCCTAGACATAGAGTCATAAGAAAACACAGAGTGGATAAAGGAGATCAAACAGAAGAAACTCAGCACATTGATTCCCTTACCTTTGCCATTTGTACTGTTGTTTTATAGGATTATGAAAACTTTTCTATATTGGAATGGATCAGTCCTTTGTTAATTATGCAGCATTTTCTCTAGGTTGACAACTTACTCTTGAGCTTCATTTACAATGTCTTTAATAACAATGATTTGTTTTTATATTTTGTGTGCTGGAAAACTTTATTTCTTTTTTTTTTTCTGTTCAGTGTCCTTCATTCCAAATTTATGTATGTGCAATTTTGGGAAATAAACCTTTCAATAATTTAATATTTTATCTTAAGTGTTTAAAATATATGTATTTGTATATGAATAAATGTAAGAGATTTATTTTATTTCAAAAGTATTTCATGGTAATTTAATTAAAATTCATGTTATTTACTGATCTGAAATGCTACTGTTATGACATATTTAATTTATAAATAAACTTGAAACTTTTCTTAGTGTTTTATTTCATATGTGATCTATTTGTCACTCCTTGTCAGTTAATTTTATATGTATGTTATATAATAAGTTGTTTAATATAATACATACTTTATAACATATTATATATGTATATATAAATTACTTCACAAATATATATTACACGTATATTCTTCACTTGTTAATTATTTAAATGGTAAAATGTAGCCTTTGGAGAAGAACCAAGCATGTCCTCCTTTGTTTGGAAGGGAAATGTATGTCCTTTAATGCATGAACTTTATGATCTACAGCTGCAAGGTCTCTTTTTGCTGACCTCAGGATCATCAATTGAATTTCAGGAAGTTCAAGTTAACACAAGTAAACCACATTCACAAGAAATCTGTATGTGTCAGGGGAAACACACACACACACACACACACACACACACACACACACACATACACACATGCGCGCACACAGACACACACACATACACACAGAGGTTGCCATAAAATATGTACACATTTTAAGAAAGAAAAAAACTGTACTAAAATTGTAATACTTGACATATACCAATTACAAAAGATGAATACAAGTCACATTTGACTTCTGCAATTACAAGAGGTGTTCAAATTGTTTACCAACATCATCCAGACACTTCTGATTATGGCTTGAGCAAAGTTAACCAAAGCATCAACTTGTATCACTGTGCGTACAGTTTCAGTTTCTTCCCAAAGGACTACCAGTGTGCTTGGTTTTCTACAATACACCACATCATTTAAGGTCTCCAATAGTAGAAGTCAAGGGGTGTTAAGTCAGGAGAATGTGGGGGAAAATGAAACAACATTCTTGAATTTAAAATATTGCTTCAAAGTGGTTTTGTGCTCCTCATATGACAACCCTGCTTCTGCTATTTTCTTTGACTGTTCTGCCTGTCCCATAGTGACCCTAGCATTCACTTGATTAATGCCATATTTTAAGTGAACATCATGCTACACATTGCTACTGTAATCCAATTCAACTTCAAAAAATACATATTCCCCTTCTGGGGATCTACCCAAAGAACTTGAAAACCTTTGTCCTCAAAGACTTATGTACCCCAATGTTCATTGCAGCACTGTGCCCTGCGACAGATGACTGGATAAAGAAGCTGTGGTACATATACACAATGGAATATTACTCAGCTGTAAGAAAAGATGAAATATTGCCATTTG
>PVJL010021588.1:0-10389 GCA_004026885.1 Lyroderma lyra | reverse complement strand
CCAGAAGGTAATAAGATACTTTCTTTTAAAATCAGAATTTAAAGAAGGATTGGTTGAAAGTTCCTTTAACTGCTCTTTTGCATTGATTAATACTATAGCTCCTTTGAAGATTTCTTCATGAAGGGATCTGCAATCCAGTTGTTTTCTTTTCCACGTTGAGGGAAGTATGTATAAAAGGACATTTTAAGACCTTTCACATCTTGGGATAGGTATAACTCATTCTCAGATAAGAAGTTGTACAGAGTTTCAAAAACTTCAGGCTGACCTCTTTCAATACAAGCTTTCCCAAAGTCCAGTTTTTTAATCGTTGACTTAAGTTTGTCAGTTACTTTGAATATACTGATTGAGTTGTTTTAAAATCTCAAGTAGATCTGTTTATTTCTAGAAAAATATCTGATAAATATGCAAGACTTTGAAGCCAATCACTGTCCTGGAACTTCGGAGCAAGTGCGAATCAATGGTCTTCAAAAAAATACCTGGACTTCATGTCTAAGTTCAAACATCCATGCATGTACTTTGACACGAGACAGTCACCTTACCTCTCTATACAAAAGGAATGTGCTGTGAATGCTGTTCATTTCTTCACACAGCACTTTAAATAACAGGGAGTTTCGTGGTTGTGACTTAATAAAATTTACAACTTTTACAACCACATCAATAAAATCTTTCAGTTTACTAGGAAGAGGCTTGGATGCAAGACTTTGTCTATGAGTGCAGCAGTGACTCTATGGTACATGGGAGCTACTTCTTTAATTCAGCTGCATAGGCCTATAAAACAACCTGATGTAGGCTGCCTCTATCGGTGCATACACCACAACAATTTGATCAAAAAATGTCCTTTTCAATAAAATAACCCCTGATTACATTAAAAATATCTTTGCCTGTGGTATGCTCTGTCAGGGGGTAACAAAGCAACAGGCTTTCCTCAATTTCATTTCCTACCAAGTACCTTGCAATGACAAGCAAAATCAGCAACATCTATACTTTCATCAACCTTGAGGGAAAAGAATTTACTTTTTGTAATTCTGTCTACTCCTACAGCTTTAACATCATCAGATATTTTCTGGATTTGTTGAGACATTGTATTGCTTGAAAAAGGGATAGTGTTGATTTTGCAGACATGTTCTTCCCCAAACACAAAAAATAGTATCCTTAATACGAGGAGAAATTAAATCTTCAGCTATGGTGTGGTTTTTCAGTACATTTAGCTATGTGATAAGCAATATGGTATGAAGCGTCAACTGCATTCTCATTGTCTTTCTTTCCTGATATCATGTGTGAAGTAATAGACACTTTTCCAAGTGCTGAAAATAATGCATTTCTTTATTTTTATACATAGGATGTTTAGTTTCTAAATGTTGCATGAGAGGGTTTCATACGACCATTGGATAGTATTTCTCCACACACTCAGGACAGTTATCGTCCCCTGCAAATGAAAAATCCATATTTAACATACTCTTCAGAGTATTTCTTTTTCTTCTGTGTAGTATCTGAAGTATCACCTTTTTACTATCTCCCGGTGCGGGTGTACTTACAGCTGCAGACATGTGTTGAGAGGTACTTGGCAATGGGTTATAATCCACATCAAGTTTTTGGTTTTTAACCGTTCATGTTTTCAACCACTGAATCATGACTGACACACTTAAAAGTCACTGACAATAACTGAAACTGTTAAATATTAAATTAAAAATCTACTTGAAAAGAATCATGTTTAAAGATGATATGCTTACTTTTATTCAGTAACCAAACTGGTCAAGGAGTCTGGCTACAGATGTATTTATATGTTTGGAGAAGTTCTAGAAACTTGCAAATGGATTGTTCTGAAACTGCATAACGATGGGTAGACGAGCGGTTTGGGGAAGGGTTCATAGCCATGCCCTTATCAATCATCATTTGCTAATGTGATCTAATTTGGAAGTGTTTCTATTAATGGTGATTCAAACTTAACATTTATTATTCCATAACTACTATTTTACATTTTTTCTTTTACTTGTTTTTTCACCATTACTGATTATTTTTTGTGCACCCATGAACAACCCGGCACATGATCCTAGGGGTACGTGTACCACCACTTGGGAACAGATGATTTAGACTCACAAGACTACCATGGGTCAAATTTGGCACAGGTTTATTCAGAAGGCTACTGGACAGTATACCCAGCTTGCTATCAGAGTGAGAACCTGGCATTTTTCCTCAGTGAGAGTCCTCATAGAATATACCTCAAGTCAAGAGACCCACACAGGTTGTGCAGAAGGCACCTGGACCACAGGAGCCAATCATCTCCTCTAACAACCCAATGAGCACAGCACTCAGGGTTCTCCAAAGAGCTTGCCCAATTATAACCATCATTATGTTCAGGGAAGTTCAAATACAGTTTTGTATCTGATTTACAATTCTCCCAGTCTGGATGCAACTTATCATTCAGGGATCATTTTTATTATGTCTCCAGGGGAAATCTGACAATATTTAGAGGCAATTTTGGTTGGCACAAATGGGGGTTAGTACTGGGACCTAGTGTGAGGAGGCCAGGGATACTGCTAAATATCCTACAATGCACAAGACAGCTCTCTATAACAAAGAATTATCCAGCCCAAACTATCAGTAATGCCAAGATTAAGAAACCATACTACAGGCTATACACAGTAACTAAGAGTACATATTTCAGTGTCATATCTGACATGCGGTTAAATCCGAGCTGAAGTTACTATATATTTGGGGAAGTTCTAGAAGTTCATGTATGAAATTGAACAAATTATTTTTAACAAAAACTTGAGTTTTCTCAACCACGAGTACACATGCGCATGTACACTGTTAATCCTAAAGATTGGTGATAATACTTCATGAACAAAAATATTTCCTGACTCCTGTGATACAATACAAACCTTCTCCAAAGCTTAAGGAAAGTACTGGTTCGTTTAAAAAAAAAGTTTCAAAGTGTCAAAGGTACCACTGAGTTCCAGCAAAAGAGTAAGTTATAGGCCCAGTTACTTTTCAAATTAGCACAAAGGAAGACAGAAAGAGGAAAAACTCACAAGCTATATGTTAGCAAACAAACAAACAAGGAAGGAAGCACCAAAATTAAAAAATTAAATTATAAGGATATTCATTGCAACAATACATGGTAAAACAATACTGGGTAAAAGTTTAAACTCAACCAAATTAACACTCAAGAGACATCCAAAAGGAACTCCAAAGTTGAAAATAAAGAGATGACACACCAAGACACATCATAATTAAAACTACAAGGATTAAAGACAAAGAATCCCGAAAGCAGTCACAGAAAACAACTTATCTACAAGAGAGCTCCCATAAGGCTATCAGCAGATTTCTCAATAGAAAATTTGCAGGACAGAAGAGAATGGCAGGAAATACTCAAAGTAATGAAAAACAAGGGCCTACAACCAAGACTACTCTACCCAGCAAGACTATCATTTAAAATTGAAGGAGACATAAAGAACTTCCCAGATAAGAAGCTAAAGAAATATACTACCACCAAGCTGGCATTACAAGAAATGCTAAAGGGACTTTTTTAAGCAGAAGAAAGAAGAAAACAAACAGACAAAAGAAAATAAAAAACATGAATAATAACATGGTGTTGACTATGTACTTACCAATAATCACTTTAAATGTAAATGGATTAAATGCTCCAATCAAAAGACAGAGGGTAGCCCAATGGATAAGAAAACAAGACTCAGGCACATGCTGTCTACAAGACTCACCTCAGGAGGAAAGATACACACAGATGGAAAGTAAAGGATGAAAAAGGGTATTTCATGCTAACGGAAATGAAAAAAAATCTGGGGTAGCAATACTTGTATCAGACAAAATAACCTTTAAAACAAAGAGTATAACAAGAGACAAAGGTGGAAATTACATAATTACGAGATGAGTCCAACAAGAGGCCATCACTCTTGTAAACATGTATGCACCCAACACAGGAGCACCTAAATACATAAATACATGGACTGACATAAAGGCAGACATTAACAGTAACACAATCATAATAGGGAACTTTAACACCTCACTAACACCAATGGACAGATCTTCCAGACAGAAAACCAACACAGATACAGTGGCAATAAATAACATGCGAGAGCAAATGGATTTAACTGATGTTTTTAGAGAATTACATCCCAAAGCAGCAGAATATAGTCTTTTCGAACCGACATGGAACATTTTCCAAGATAGACCACAAGTTAGGCCACAAAACAAGCCCCAATAAATTTAGGAAAATTGAAATTATACCTAGTACACTCTCTGACCACAAAAACTAGAAATCAATTACAAGAAAACTAGAACTCAATTATAAGAAAAGAACTGAAAAACGCACAAACACATGGAGGCTAAACAATATGCTACTAAACAATGAATGGGTCAACAAGGAGATGAAAGAAGAAATCAAAAGGTACCTTGAGAAAATGAGAACAAAACCACAACTACACAAGATCTATGGGACACAGCAAAAGCAGTTCTGAGAGCTAAATTCATAACAATGCAGATAGGCCTAAAAAACAAGAAAAATATGAAATAAACAATTTAACTTTACATTTAAGGAAACTGGGAAAAGAACAAGAAGCAAAGCCTAAAATCAGCATAAAGAGGAAAATAATAAAAATCAGAGTGGAAACAAATGAAATCAAGACCAAGAAGACAATACAAAAGATCGATGAAACCAAGAGCTGGTTCTTAGAAAAGAAACACAAAACTGACAAACCTTTAACCAGACTCCTCAAAAGAAAAACGAGAGAGGACCCAAATAAATACAATCAGAAATGAAAGGGGAGAAGTTACAACAGACACCACAGAAATACAAGAAAATACCATGAACAACTATATGCCAACAAATTAGGCAATTGGGAAGAAATGGATAAATTTTTAGAAATATACAAACTTTCAAGATTAAATCAAGAAGAAACAGAAAATCTAAGGCCAATTACTAACAATGAAATTGAATCTGTAATCAATAAGCTCCCAACAAACAAAAGTCCTGGACCAGATGGTTTCACAAGTGAATTTTACTGAACATTCCAAAAAGACTTAATAAATATGCTTCTCAGACTATTTAAAAAAATCCAGGAAGAGGGCAGGCTCCCAAACTCACTTTATGAGCCACCATTACCCTGATGCCCAAACCAGATAAAGACACTACAAGAAAAGAAAATCACAGGCTAATATCCCTAATGAACATACATGCAAAAATTCTCAACAAAATTAGCAAATCGAATTCAGCAATACATTTAAAGAAATCACAGACCATACTCAGGCAGGATTCATTCCCAAGATGCAAGGTTGGTTCAATATACTTAAATCAATTAACGTGATGCACTGCATAAACAAAATGAAAAATATAAATCATATGGTCACTTCAGTAGATGCAGAAAAAGCATTTGACAAAATTCAGCACCCATATTATAAAAATGCTCAACATGGTGGGAATACAAGAAACATATTTCAATTTAATAAAGGCTATATATGATAAACCCACAGCTAATATCATACTCAAAGAGGAAAAGCTAAAAGTATTCCCTTTAAGATCAGGAGCAAGACAAGGATGCCCACTGTCACCACTCTTATTCAATCTAGTACTGGAAGTCCTAGCCACAGCAACCAGACAAGAGAAACAAATAAAAGGCATCCAAATAGGAAAAAACGAAGTAAAATTATCATTACTTGCAGATGACATGATACTGTATACAGAGGATCCCAAAGATTCGACCCCAAAATTATTGGAACTGATTAATGCATTTAGTAACAGCAGGATACAAAAATCAACATATAGAAATTAGTTGCATTCTTATACACCAATAACAAACCAGCAAAAGGAAAAATTAAGAAAACAATCCCAATTACAATTGTATCAAAAAAAATACCTAGGAATAAATTTAACCAAGGACATAAAAGACCTGTACTCAGAAAATTATAAGGCATTGAAGAGAGACGTCAAAGAAGACGCAAATAAATGGTAACACATATCATGCTCATGGAGAGGAAGAATTAATTCAGTTAAAATGTCTATACTACCCAAAGCAATCTATAGATTCAATGCAATTCCCATCAAAATACCAAAGACATTCTTCACAGAAATAAAACATAATCCTAAAATTTATATGGAACAATAAAATAGCCACAACAACCCTGAGAAAGAAGAACAAAGTTGGAGGAACCATGCTACCAGACATCAGATTATATTATAAGCCCACAATTATCAAAACAGCATGGTATTGCCATAAACACAGACACATAGATCAATGGAACAGAATAGAAAGCTCAGAAATAAATCCGTGTCTATATGGCCAACTAATCTACAATAAAGGAAACAAGAACTTGCATTGGGGTAAAGACAGTCTATTTAACAAATGGTGCTGGGAAAACTGGAAAGATACATGCAAAAAAACTGAAATTGAACCACCTTCTTACACCATATATAAAAATAAACTCAAAATGTCTTAAAGACTTAAATATAAGACCTGAAACCATAAAACTCTTAGAAGAAAATATAGGAAGTAACCTCTCAGATATTACCCTCAGCAATACTTTCAATGATGTATCTCCTTAGGAAAGAGAAACAAAGGAAAAAATAAACAAATGGGACTATATCAGACTAAAAAGTTTTTTTACAGCAAAAGAAACCATCAACAAAACAAAAAGACATCTCACAGAATGGGAGAAAATATTCACCTATGAGGCAACTGACAAAGGGTTAATATCCAAAACCTCTAAGGGACACTAAAAATACAAACAACCCAATTAAAAAATGGGCAGAAGACCAGAATAGACATTTCTCCAAAGAGGACACACAGATGGCCAAATAGACACGTGAAAAGATGTTTAACATCACTAATCATCACAGAAACGCAAATCAAAACCACAATGAGATACCACCTCACTCCTGTCAGAATGGCTCTCATCAATAGATCAACCAACAACAAATGTTGGTGAGGATGTGGCAAGAAGGGAACCCTTTTACACTGCTTGTGGGACTGCAAATTGGTCCAACCACTATGAAAAACAGTATGGAGGTTCTTCAAAAAATTTAAAGTGGAACTATCTTATGATCAGCAATTCCACTCCTGGGTATTTATCCAAAAATATCCAAAACACTAATTTGAAAAAAATATATGCACCCCTATGTTTATTGAAGCATTATTCACAATAGCCAAGATGTGGAAACAACCTAAATGTCCATCAATAAATGACTGAATAAAGAAGCGGTGGTACATTTACACAATGGAGTATTACTGAGTCATAAAGAATAAAATCTTACCTTTTGCAACAACACAGCCAGAATGACAAGATATCATGCTAAGTGAAATTAGTCAGACTGAGAAAGACAAATACCTTATGATCTAACTTATATGTAGAATCTAAAGAACAGAATAAACAATCAAAATAGAAAAAAATGAAAACAAAAACTCAATTTAAAAAATGGGCAGATTGTCATGCTAAGTGAAATATGCCAGACAGAAAAAAATCAAGAACTCTGAGATTCCACTCATATGTGGAACATAAAATGGAAAACAACAAAAAAAGAAAACTCTTGGACACAGTCAATAATTTAGTAGTTATCTGAAGGTAAGGCGTGGGAGGGGGGTGGGGGAGAAGGGATAGGGACACAAATATATGGTGATGGAAAGAGAATGGACTCTGGTGATGAACACATAATGCAACGCATGGAGGACTTAATGTAGAATTGTGCACCTGGAACCTATGTAATTTTTACTAATCAAAACAATAAAAAAATAAAGGGATTAAAAATCAAACAAATGTAAACAATAATAAAATATGCAAGGATATACTGAATTAAGAGCACAAGTGCATTAAAACAGACAAAGAGGAAACGTTAAATGATTGAAGGTACAACTCATAATGAAATATAACTGTTATTAAATGTACCAAACATAATTAAAATATATTTACAGCAAAACCATCAGGAAATGAAATAAAATCAATGATAACACAATAAAAATAGGAGACTAAGGCAACTTTCTCAGTCCTTAACAACAAAGCTAAACTAAAATTAAGTATAATATAGTGGATATAAATACTATGCTTAGTCTGATCATATTTTTTGGTATTCATTCTATGAATGTGACATATCACATTTGTTGATTTGTGTATGTTGAACCATCCTTGCATCCCAGGAATGGATGGATCCCACAATATATGATTCTTTTAACATGCTGTTGAATTTGGTTTGCTAGTATTTTGTTGAGAATTTCTGCATCTATATTTAAAAAGAAAAGGTACTTTTCTTTTCTTGCAGTATCCTTATCTAGCTTTGTTATCAGGGTAATGCCAGCCTAAAAAATGAGTTTGGGAGTGTTCTCTCCTCTTCAATTTTTTGAAATATAATAGTTTGAGAAGGAACTGGTCTTAACTGTTTAAGTGTTTAGTCTGATATATAAACCTGATAGAAAGTAGTCTCTATTCAAGCACTTATGAGAATGTTTCCAAAAGCTGCTATTAGGCTACCAAAAAACTCCTCAATGAATAAAAGTATATAGAGTGATACAGACACCATTTATTAGCAGAATGAACACCAGAATTTAATACACAGAAAATCACTGTCAACTACTTTGAAATTTAAATGTTGCTTCTAAAAAACCCCTTCAAATTAAAAACAACAAAAACATCGCACAGCAATCTACAGAGCACAGCTCAAGCTCCACTGTAAGGCAATGGCAAAGCCTTACACATATAATTAAATAAGAATGAGATGAATTAAACATTCAACTCAGAGTGAGAAAAAGCAGCAAAATATACTAGAGATTTATAGGTTTAATATCTGTTAATAAATTGCTCAGTATAAATAATTATAGAGCTAGGTAGAGATGTTCAGGATGATACGCTTGCATTTAGGATTTCAGAACAGGTTAGGTGATAGAAGGGCCAAGGTATGACGCGAACTGCTCGAACCTTACTTAAGTGGTCTGTAAGTGATAAATGCTGGAATAAACAAAGTCAAGAACTGTTCAAACTCTACTGAATAGAGGATGCCTTTGATAGTAATGGTGGGACTCAGGATGAAGTCCTGGGGGAGGGCTCAGTTAAGGCTCAGGTGACAAAAATCTGGAGAGTTCCATAACATAACCAGGTGACACAGCGCAAAGAATTTTACAGCCTCAAGGAATTGGAACAAGTGCTAATTATGGGGGGAAGGTAGCTATCTGTTTGTGAAGGGGGTTGTTTTTAATTGAGTAAAGCATAGGGCAGTAGCTTGAAGTAAAGAGTGCCTCTGAGATTAACTCTGCTCAAGAGCAGCAGAAAACAGTTTCCAAAGGGGTGTTTGAAATAAGAAAAGATGGGAGTTGCTAGGAATGACTGGGAAAGAAAGGCAAGTTGTAATGAACGTTTCTCCATTTTTTTTTCAGTTAACTGATCTGGTCACACTCGGTATTTCCATGAGGAATCAATTCAAGTTATTCCAAAACCAGCTGATCAAGATACATTTCCCCAGATTTAATGCAATACCCATCAAAATCCCACAATCATACTTTCATGAAATAGATAAAAGAATTATTAGATTTATATGGAACCATAAAAGACCTCGAATTGCCAAAGCAATACTACATAAAAAGAATCAGGCTGGTGGCATTACACTTCCTGACTTCTATTTATATTACAAAGCACAATAGTCAAAACAGCTTGGTACTGGCAGAAGAACAGAAATATAGACCTATGGAATAGAACTGAAAACCCAGAAATAAACCCACAAATATATGGACAAATAATTTTCGATGAAGGAGCAAAAAACATACAATGGGGAAAAGACAGCCTCTTTAGTAGGTGGTGCTGGGAAAACTGGAAAAACATATGCAAAAGAATGAACCTGAGCTATGAACTCTCTCCATATACAAAAATTAACTCAAAATGGATTAAAGACCTTCATATCAGACCTGCAAACTATAAACTGTATAGAAGAAGACATAGGTACTAAACTTATAGACCTAGGACTCAAGGAAGACTTCATGAACCTGTCCTCAAAGGCAAGGGAAGTAAAAGCAAAAATAAATGAATGGGACTATATCAAACTAAAAAGCTTCTGCACAGCAAAAGAAACCATCAACAAGGAAAAGAGACAGCCAACTGAATGGGAGAGAATATTTGCCAGTAACGCATCAGATAAGGGTCTAATATCTAAAATATATAAAGAATAAGACTTAACAACAAAAAAACAAACAACCCAATTAAAAAGTGGGCAGAAGAACTAAACAGACACTTCTCCCATGAAGAAATACAAATGGCCAGCAGACATATGAAAAAATGCTCATCCTCATTAGCTATCAGGGAAATGCAAATCAAAACCACAATGAGATATCACCTCACACCTGTGAGAATGGCTATTATCAACAAGACAAGGAATAACAAGTGCTGGAGAGGATGTGGAGA
>PVJL010021587.1:0-10370 GCA_004026885.1 Lyroderma lyra | reverse complement strand
GACAATTTCAGTTGGAGATCTACCAACTTAAGAAAGGCCAAACTGTTAGGCAGGAATACGGTAGAGACAAACATATGCCTTGGGGATACCACACCCAGTCAGATTTTAGAAACCACCAAATGTTAGTGCATATTCTCTTGACGAACTTCTAATCCCTCAGAGATTTCTTTTTCTTTCTTTCTGTGGCACAACTGTGAAGAGCTGGCTTGTGTGGAATGTGTTGGTAGTGGCGGGGTGGGGGTGGGGGATCGCTCCTAGTTCAGGCTGGGTTCTTACCTGTGATCATTTGAAATACGTTTTCATTTGCTCAGTCAGTGATGACTAGCTTACGGATCAGTGGATCAAGAGGTGATTTTTGGAAATTGTAGAAAAACTCAAGTTGTATGACAGAATAATTGGAGGTGCAGGGAAGGTGAAAGAAAGAAAGAAAGAAATCAGGATGGGTTTATTGGTTGACTTTGCCACAGAGTGTGTGCGTGTGCACAGCGAAGGCAGTGGGCTGCAGGTGTGGTGGTGGGATGTCTGCAAAGCAGCCCAACCAAACAGGCGACTGAGTGTTGGCATCCTAAGGCCACAGGCTGGCTTCCCAGTTAGGACTGGCCAGGGCTTGGGAGGACCAGGCCTCTGCTTTCTCCTCCAGGCAAAGCCCGCTCAGAGGAAAAGAAACACTACGATTTTGAGGACTTGCTTTCTCTCCCTCCATGGGTTTGCATAGTGCTCTCAATAGGGTTCTAAAGCAAAAGGGGGGCCACGGGAGACAAATAAGAACCTTTTCTCACTGACTTCCAAACTCGAGAACATGAATTCCCCGGATACATATCTCCCAGTTTTATTGAGATAGAGTTAACATATAGCAATGCATAAGGTTAAGGTGTACAGCATAATAATGTGACCTGCATTGTGACATGATTGCCACAGTCAGTTTAGTTAACATCCATCATGTCACATAGATACGAACAACAAAAGGAAAAAGATGTTATTCCCCCTGTGATGAGAACTCTTAGGATTTACTCTCTTTAACAACTTCCATTTATACCATAGAGCTATGTCAACTGTAGTCACCATGGTGTACAGTATATCCCCAGGACGTACTTATGTTATAACTGGGACTTTGCACCTTGTGACCACCTTCCTCCCACTTCTCCAGAGCCATCCCTCTAGAAACACCAATGTGACCTTTTACTATGATTTCCTTTCTTTTTTTTTTAATTTTCACATATAAATAAGATCATACAATATTTGGTCAAGGAAAATTTTAATGGAGGTTCCCCCTATCTATTTTGCAAATACATTAAGACTTGTTTTATGAAACCAGGATGGGGACTACCAAACTAGTGTCAGCCTCTGCCTTAGTTAACCCAAACTGTGTTTTGGTTATATTCATGCAAATTTGACCACGGGTACAGTTGGATCCACCCAACCACACAAACACCCCCCCACACACACACACACACAAAGAAGAGCTCAATTATAATAGCTTTTTAAGCCTGCATATACTTGTAGCAGAAGGACCCAAATTCTAACGCGAAAAAGGGAAAAGGAGTCCAGGAGCAGCAAGGGAAAGTCCTTTGTGTCACTAAAAATGTGCACTTTGGAAAATTTCAAAAGGATTTAAATACGATGTAAACCCCAATTAACCAGGACAGTGAGAAGACAGCGAAGTCTAAATGATAATTTTGTTTGTTTTCAGAAAGAGTTGGCAGCTACTTAGGGAGGAGTCATTTTGTGACCCTCACCCACGTGGTTGTGCGTATGTTCCTACAATGCCTGTTCCACCTTCTTGTCTGAGGAATAAGGGATGGGATGGGGATCTCCTGGTTGGTCCGCAGGCCTTACGGGGAGCCACCATGCTGGACAGCAGCGGCTCCCACCCAGGGTCCTGGAACTGTAGCCAGAGCAGGGTGAGCCGACCTGGTCCTGAGCCCAGGAAGGTTTGGAGGGTGGGGCAGGGTGCAACATGCAGAATGACAGCAGTCACCATTTTTGGCCTCTTTGCCTTCAAACTCTGGGCTGGCTAAAGACTGTAGGAGTTTTAGTCATTTTGGGCGGAGTTAGTTGAAACATTCTTCATTACCTCAAAACTCTAAACTATTAGGGCAGCATCCAGGACTTTACGCTACATGCGTGTCCCAGCAAGGCTAAGCCACAAAGTCCCTGCTGATGAGTGGCCCTTTAGGCATCCTTGAAGGAAAGCTTTCGTTTCAAAATCCAAAAGGCTGGTGTTGATTCTTTACTGTACACTGAAGGCAGTGCTTTCAAAATGGGGGCTGTCCCCCTCAGCATGATTTTAAAAGGCACTCACTTTTTACTGTCTTCTGCTTTTGCACAGGACGCAGACATCCCAGGCACAGGGAACCATTCCTCAGCTCCACCTGGTCTGAGAGAGGGGACAAATAATACTAAAGATGGGAGGAGAGGGAAAGCATAGCCTGGCACGTAGTTGGTGCTCACTGTGGGTGACCGGAAGGGAGGAACGTGGGGGAACGTTTCCTAAGATATTTTAGCAAGAAGGAAATAGCTTTCTCTGATGGGATTTAAAATCTTAAGGGCATAAAGAGTTCGTTGCCCATTGTGTTTTTTTCACGTATGACATGAAATGCTCAATGTACTAAACCAATCCGTCTTTCTCTCTGATTGAAGGCTTGGTTTAAGAAGAGGAGGGCCCAGTGGAGGAGACAACAGAGGGCATTACCGGTCAGAAACGTGTCCCCTGTGGCCCAGGACCCCCCTGTCGTTATAACCTCAGTTACACCCTTCAATGCCGTCCTTCTTCCGCAGCCAGTTTGGATGTGTTTTCCGGTTCCACTGCCCATGTGGCTGACTCTGCTGCCCATGCCGCCCTATCCTCCCCTGCTCTTGCCTTCCCCACCCTTGGTTCTTGCACCTTTGCCTCCCTGGGGCCCGCAGCCCCGTGGCTGGGCCTGGTTTCTTACCGGAAATGGTCCATTCATAGCCCCCATTTTCTAATGAATTATCTCCGTGACATTTTTTTCAAAGGGTTTTGAGCCACATTCAAATTCTGCATACCTCACTATCAACAGCAGTTTATCAAGTACCTGTTCAGTGTATGAAATAAAAGTGCAAAGTCACTGACACTTTTTTTTGCAGTTTCAATGGAGTTGCGACTTCTCTGTAGATCTCTTTTGTGTGTCTCACGGGGTTAGTAAATTTGATGGATATTGCTGAGGAAATGCCATTCAAACCGAACAGACCCACCTTGTCCCGAACATCTCAGCCCCGCACCCTCACCCCTTGTCCACTGGGTCCGCATAGATATGCAAGATGCAGTGCAGTATGTCCCTAAGGAAGAAACAGTGTGTTCCAAGGCAGGCCAGTGACCCATTCAGGGTGACAGCTCAGGCACAACGGAGGACTCCAAGGAGAACTTCTAAGAGGCTACTCACACGGCTTTATGGAGAAGTGGGAGCCGGGCATTCAGCTCCGTTTGTGGAGGGGACATGGGAATAGGAACCATTCTGGAGGCAGGTCCTGCCTCTTCAAAGGTAACACAAGGAGAGACTCCCTCTGGGCCAGCTTGAGGCCTTGCTCCCTTCTCCTCCCCAACCCCAGACCCAGAGAGCTTGTTGCTCCTTCCCCAACTCAGAGCAGACAATCACACCTTCAAGCGTATTTTGTCACCTTCAGCGTCCTTGGGAGAACCCCACTTCCAGCTCATTCAATGCTGAAAGGAACCCTCTTAATTTAGTGCTGTCTGAAGCAAAGAGGAGAGGGTCCCTCAGCAATGATCCAGAATAATCGCTGCATTTAAAAGAAGCACAGTCACCTTGGCTTTGTCCATGCTTCCTTCCTCACGTGAAAGTACCAGGGTGGAAACAACACTCACGCACACGCACATGTACAGGTACAGTGTTTTTTAGAAGATACCCTTGAAGTCAGGAATAAAAATATTTTAACAATAATATTGTAATAACTACATGTCATAACAGATGGGTACTATGTTTATCATGGTAATCATTTCATAAGTTCTATGAATGTCTAATTATGCTGTTGTACACCTGAAACTAATATAATATTGTATGTCAACTACCATTTAAAAATAAGTTTTCAAAAAGAATATGTGCAAATGGCTAACAAGCATGAAAAGAGGCTCAATGGCATTAATCATTAGGTAACTGCAAATCAAAACCACCATGAGATGGCTACTGGGATGGATATAATAAAAAATGGAATATAATGTGTTGGTGAGAATGTGGAGAAATTGGTGGCTTCATACATTGCTAGGTGAATGCAAAACAATGCAAGTTGGTATATTTGACAGTTTCTCAAAAATGTAAACATAGAACTACCCTATGACTCAGCACTTCCACCTGTACATATATATGAAAAAAAATTGAAAATGGATATTCAAACAAATAACTGCATATAAATGGAACTAGCAGTACTACTCACAACAGCTGAAGGGTGGAAATAACCCAAATGTCCATTAACTGAGACATGAATAAACGAAATGTGGCATCTACCCATACAATGGGATGTCACTCATCTAGGGAAAAAAAATTAGGAACTAATACCTGATAGAACGGGAATTAACCTCAAAAACATTATGTGAAGTGAAGGAAGCCAGACACAAAAGGTCATGTATTATACGATTCCATGAATATTAAATATTCATAATAGGGAAATCCATAGAGAGAGAAAACAAGTTGCCAGGGCTGAAGCGGGGAGGAAAGGGGAATAATTGCTAAAGAATAAGGGGTTTCATTTTGGGTTGATGAATATATTGTGAAACTAGATGGTGGTGATGGTGGCACAACATGTAATTCCATGTTAATTGAATTTTACTGCAATTTTAAAAGATGATATTATATATTGTGGATGGACTGCGGAAAAGGGCAGAAGTGGAATAAGCTATGGGCCAAGGCATCAGTTTCAAGAAATACAAAATTTGATTAGAGAACTATAACTATGGGTACAGGGTTGAATTTGTTTAATATGCACCTGCAGAAACAAAGCAAAGCACATGAGGACCAGAGGGTTTTATAAGCAGATTCAGACAAGCACTTCAGAAAAAGTTAGTCATAATTGTGCATAGTCTATTTCGGAGCATAGATAGAGAAAGAATGATCACAACTCCCTTTGGATGTCCTCAGCCTCTTTTATATATGGGTGTTTCCCAACCCAATCCTACTCTTATTAAATCTCAATTTGTTTGTTTGTTTGGGCACCCCTTATAGTCTCATTGGATGCAAATCAGGCCAATAGAATAAACAGAAGAAAGGCCTTCAGGGCTTAATGCCTAAAGGGGTTAAATCTAAAACTAGGTAAATGATCCTTCCATATTTTTCATTCTTTCTGAAATATGTTTCAAATTTTGAATCATGAGAGGTTTTGTGGGTAGAAAAATAAGATCTAACATCCAGGTTTCCAGAGCAGATAGGGCTTACATCCAATGCTAGGTTTGGACTTAAGTTGTTATGATGTATGGGAATTAATGCAGAAAATGCAAGTAGGACTTTAAATAAGCACTGAAATCATGACCCGTGTCATGGTACCATTCCCTCTCAGGCCTTGTGGTGGTAAATCCCTTAGGATAGTCATGAGACAGTCAGAACCAGGGGACTCATGTTGTCAGATGTGAAATTAAAAATAGAAAGTTTTCGTCTACCTCTGACACAATTAAAATGAATGATGAAAACAAATAGCATGATCTCCATCAAGGAACATACCAGGAAGTGGTTTTAAAAATTCCCATTTACACACAAGAATCCTGGAGTCACACGCAAAGTTGATGCCTCAGACTGCTCTTGAGAGTGACTCCTTGAGCAGGAAGTTGTAGGATTGGTTTGGGGAGCCTGGATCTGAGGTCCTACACCTGATGGCTGAGGCCTTTCTGGTCTCGGGAGTGAGGAGAAAATGTGAGTGATACATGCAGTGGGCGGCTTTGCTGGGCCTGAGGATCTTCAACATAAGGCTTTGCTTCCCTGAACCTGACGCAAGACATCGGAAACATTGCTGATGCCTGAGAAGGAGGACATCCTGATCTCAGTTCTGCCAAGATCTTGGACACCTTGGCTGACAGGATGCACTGCGGAGCCCCCACCTGCCCCCACCCCACATCGTCCAAACCTGAAGTAACTGAGGAAACAGTTTTGGTCTATCCCCAAAACTCTTCCCCAAGGCTGGGGTCGTCCTGGCATCAAGAAGTGTTGTGTGTGTTAGTGCAAATAAACCGGTCAGGCAAACAGATAACCTGTCTCATAAGACCTTCCCCCTCCCCAAGTCAAAGGTGGACAGGAAGACACATCCTTTCCCAGCACTGAACTTGAAATAACTGAAGGAAAGGACCACAAGCCACAAGATGTATTTCACAGAAAGGTCATTTTAATAACAGCCAATTCTGCTTGTGTTGCAAGTGTTATCTGGGTATGTTTGTATGTCACATATTGTATGATATAGGGTGCACACCATGTCATGTATTTCTTTCTTTCTCTCTCTCTCTCTCGCTCTCTCTCTCTGTGTGTGTGTGTGTGTATGCGCGCGCGCGCACACGCACGCGTGCAATCGTGTATGTCTCATTTCCACCCTGGTAATTTCACGTGAGGAAGGAAGCATGGACAAAGCCAAGGTGACTGTGCTTCTTTTAAATGCAGCGATTATTCTGGATCATTGCTGAGGGACCCTCTCCTCTTTGCTTCAGACAGCACTAAATTAAGAGGGTTCCTTTCAGCATTGAATGAGCTGGAAGTGGGGTTCTCCCAAGGACGCTGAAGGTGACAAAATACGCTTGAAGGTGTGATTGTCTGCTCTGAGTTGGGGAAGGAGCAACAAGCTCTCTGGGTCTGGGGTTGGGGAGGAGAAGGGAGCAAGGCCTCAAGCTGGCCCAGAGGGAGTCTCTCCTTGTGTTACCTTTGAAGAGGCAGGACCTGCCTCCAGAATGGTTCCTATTCCCATGTCCCCTCCACAAACGGAGCTGAATGCCCGGCTCCCACTTCTCCATAAAGCCGTGTGAGTAGCCTCTTAGAAGTTCTCCTTGGAGTCCTCCGTTGTGCCTGAGCTGTCACCCTGAATGGGTCACTGGCCTGCCTTGGAACACACTGTTTCTTCCTTAGGGACATACTGCACTGCATCTTGCATATCTATGCGGACCCAGTGGACAAGGGGTGAGGGTGCGGGGCTGAGATGTTCGGGACAAGGTGGGTCTGTTCGGTTTGAATGGCATTTCCTCAGCAATATCCATCAAATTTACTAACCCCGTGAGACACACAAAAGAGATCTACAGAGAAGTCGCAACTCCATTGAAACTGCAAAAAAAAGTGTCAGTGACTTTGCACTTTTATTTCATACACTGAACAGGTACTTGATAAACTGCTGTTGATAGTGAGGTATGCAGAATTTGAATGTGGCTCAAAACCCTTTGAAAAAAATGTCACGGAGATAATTCATTAGAAAATGGGGGCTATGAATGGACCATTTCCGGTAAGAAACCAGGCCCAGCCACGGGGCTGCGGGCCCCAGGGAGGCAAAGGTGCAAGAACCAAGGGTGGGGAAGGCAAGAGCAGGGGAGGATAGGGCGGCATGGGCAGCAGAGTCAGCCACATGGGCAGTGGAACCGGAAAACACATCCAAACTGGCTGCGGAAGAAGGACGGCATTGAAGGGTGTAACTGAGGTTATAACGACAGGGGGGTCCTGGGCCACAGGGGACACGTTTCTGACCGGTAATGCCCTCTGTTGTCTCCTCCACTGGGCCCTCCTCTTCTTAAACCAAGCCTTCAATCAGAGAGAAAGACGGATTGGTTTAGTACATTGAGCATTTCATGTCATACGTGAAAAAAACACAATGGGCAACGAACTCTTTATGCCCTTAAGATTTTAAATCCCATCAGAGAAAGCTATTTCCTTCTTGCTAAAATATCTTAGGAAACGTTCCCCCACGTTCCTCCCTTCCGGTCACCCACAGTGAGCACCAACTACGTGCCAGGCTATGCTTTCCCTCTCCTCCCATCTTTAGTATTATTTGTCCCCTCTCTCAGACCAGGTGGAGCTGAGGAATGGTTCCCTGTGCCTGGGATGTCTGCGTCCTGTGCAAAAGCAGAAGACAGTAAAAAGTGAGTGCCTTTTAAAATCATGCTGAGGGGGACAGCCCCCATTTTGAAAGCACTGCCTTCAGTGTACAGTAAAGAATCAACACCAGCCTTTTGGATTTTGAAACGAAAGCTTTCCTTCAAGGATGCCTAAAGGGCCACTCATCAGCAGGGACTTTGTGGCTTAGCCTTGCTGGGACACGCATGTAGCGTAAAGTCCTGGATGCTGCCCTAATAGTTTAGAGTTTTGAGGTAATGAAGAATGTTTCAACTAACTCCGCCCAAAATGACTAAAACTCCTACAGTCTTTAGCCAGCCCGGAGTTTGAAGGCAAAGAGGCCAAAAATGGTGACTGCTGTCATTCTGCATGTTGCACCCTGCCCCACCCTCCAAACCTTCCTGGGCTCAGGACCAGGTCGGCTCACCCTGCTCTGGCTACAGTTCCAGGACCCTGGGTGGGAGCCGCTGCTGTCCAGCATGGTGGCTCCCCGTAAGGCCTGCTGACCAACCAGGAGATCCCCATCCCATCCCTTATTCCTCAGACAAGAAGGTGGAACAGGCATTGTAGGAACATACGCACAACCACATGGGTGAGGGTCACAAAATGACTCCTCCCTAAGTAGCTGCCAACTCTTTCTGAAAACAAACAAAATTATCATTTAGACTTCGCTGTCTTCTCACTGTCCTGGTTAATTGGGGTTTACATCGTATTTAAATCCTTTTGAAATTTTCCAAAGTGCACATTTTTAGTGACACAAAGGACTTTCCCTTGCTGCTCCTGGACTCCTTTTCCCTTTTTCGCGTTAGAATTTGGGTCCTTCTGCTACAAGTATATGCAGGCTTAAAAAGCTATTATAATTGAGCTCTTCTTTGTGTGTGTGTGTGTGTGGGGGGGTGTTTGTGTGGTTGGGTGGATCCAACTGTACCCGTGGTCAAATTTGCATGAATATAACCAAAACACAGTTTGGGTTAACTAAGGCAGAGGCTGACACTAGTTTGGTAGTCCCCATCCTGGTTTCATAAAACAAGTCTTAATGTATTTGCAAAATAGATAGGGGGAACCTCCATTAAAATTTTCCTTGACCAAATATTGTATGATCTTATTTATATGTGAAAATTAAAAAAAAAAAGAAAGGAAATCATAGTAAAAGGTCACATTGGTGTTTCTAGAGGGATGGCTCTGGAGAAGTGGGAGGAAGGTGGTCACAAGGTGCAAAGTCCCAGTTATAACGTAAGTACGTCCTGGGGATATACTGTACACCATGGTGACTACAGTTGACATAGCTCTATGGTATAAATGGAAGTTGTTAAAGAGAGTAAATCCTAAGAGTTCTCATCACAGGGGGAATAACATCTTTTTCCTTTTGTTGTTCGTATCTATGTGACATGATGGATGTTAACTAAACTGACTGTGGCAATCATGTCACAATGCAGGTCACATTATTATGCTGTACACCTTAACCTTATGCATTGCTATATGTTAACTCTATCTCAATAAAACTGGGAGATATGTATCCGGGGAATTCATGTTCTCGAGTTTGGAAGTCAGTGAGAAAAGGTTCTTATTTGTCTCCCGTGGCCCCCCTTTTGCTTAGAACCCTATTGAGAGCACTATGCAAACCCATGGAGGGAGAGAAAGCAAGTCCTCAAAATCGTAGTGTTTCTTTTCCTCTGAGCGGGCTTTGCCTGGAGGAGAAAGCAGAGGCCTGGTCCTCCCAAGCCCTGGCCAGTCCTAACTGGGAAGCCAGCCTGTGGCCTTAGGATGCCAACACTCAGTCGCCTGTTTGGTTGGGCTGCTTTGCAGACATCCCACCACCACACCTGCAGCCCACTGCCTTCGCTGTGCACACGCACACACTCTGTGGCAAAGTCAACCAATAAACCCATCCTGATTTCTTTCTTTCTTTCTTTCACCTTCCCTGCACCTCCAATTATTCTGTCATACAACTTGAGTTTTTCTACAATTTCCAAAAATCACCTCTTGATCCACTGATCCGTAAGCTAGTCATCACTGACTGAGCAAATGAAAACGTATTTCAAATGATCACAGGTAAGAACCCAGCCTGAACTAGGAGCGATCCCCCACCCCCACCCCGCCACTACCAACACATTCCACACAAGCCAGCTCTTCACAGTTGTGCCACAGAAAGAAAGAAAAAGAAATCTCTGAGGGATTAGAAGTTCGTCAAGAGAATATGCACTAACATTTGGTGGTTTCTAAAATCTGACTGGGTGTGGTATCCCCAAGGCATATGTTTGTCTCTACCGTATTCCTGCCTAACAGTTTGGCCTTTCTTAAGTTGGTAGATCTCCAACTGAAATTGTC